>JAZGTK010018740.1:0-11705 GCA_036877625.1 Ambastaia sidthimunki | reverse complement strand
GTTATGGCGCCCCTGCTTATATATTTTTCATTCATCATCCTGTATAATCTTTCATCTGAAGGTTGTCGTCAAAGCAGGTAAACATTCTTTTAAGTGTCTGTGTCTGTGGGGTCCTGACCCCATGGATCAGCATGATATTTTTGCTAGCTAGTGGGTATCTACATTGGCAACCAATGACCTCTGCCTCAGACTTTAGCTGGGAAAATAACAGAAAAAGGTAAAAGATAAATAGGCAAAAGGCAAAAAAACAGCAGGCAAAAAGATAAATAACAGCAGGCAACTGAAAAATTTTCTGAAATTTTAGTTGCCTTTCAGGAACTCGTGCTGCGTCGAAACTCGGCCTAATGAAATGTGTAATTAAAGAAAGTGACATCACAATGTTTAACTGTGCCTAAAGTGTGAAAATGTGTGTAGCATTTTGCAAATCCATGTGTGTAGTGTTTTGCAAAAAGTATTAGGCTGAGTTTGTGCTTATGATTGTGAAAATCTGGATAGGTGCTGGATTTGCTTCTTGAGTGTAGGGTTTTGCTAATTGTGTGATCATTTTTATTGTAGTGTGTAAACAACTGTGAAAAACTGTAACCAAAGGGAAGTTGACTTTGAGTTTATGTGAATGTTAAGGACCTGTAGTTATGCACATTTGTTCCCATCAATCATGTAAGACCATCTCAGCTGACAGACGTCTTTTTGTGTAGGGGCTGTCACATGCTAGCAGTGTATTTTTATGTGATATTTTTATGTCTTACAATGCGTATCAGTCACAGAGATACATATTGTTTATGAAGCTGAAATTGTGCCAATGCCAAACAAACAAACCCAGCATTTTGTAAACCAATGCAGTGTGATTTGCAAAGGAAAGGCAGCTCTCAAACAAACAGAAAGCGCTTTACAAATACAAAAGACAATTTGAGAGAAAATGCAGTGGTGTAACAAACAGATGTACTGTGTTTTACAACACGCCTTTTTATAAGATTGTCTCAACATGATTTTCACACAAGTGTGATTATGCAGATTTTCTCAGAAATGTAGCTGCGCAACATCCTCTTCTAGCAGGTGCCACTATCTGGCATTTTACACTAGTTTCACAGAAAACTCCCCTGTGTCTCCCTGTCAGTGGCAGCAACAGAGAAAAGACACATTTATCAGTTTGGAAGTGATATGCGTCAGGTTTTATTAAGTAAGTCTCATTAAATTTATTTAAACTATTACAATACGTTCTGTTTCTATAAATGATTTGTGATTAAATAAATAAATGAAAAAGTGTGATAAATGAAAGTGTGCTTTGAATATATAAAGTCTGGTTATTGCCACTTGTACTGTACACTCCAGTCCAGCCAACCTCTAAGTTAAAGAGTGATTCTTCTTCTAGTTTCACTTTAATTAATTATATTTATTTATTCTCATTGAATTAGTCATATAGATCTGATTTTATGCATGATCAACATTTTGCAAAAGTTTTATCTTGGTTTTATCTTGTTTAAGGGTCTCAAATTACCATGATGCCATTCTACATTCATATGTAGAATCATACATTAACATAAACTCGCACTGACAGTAATTTTATACAGTTATGTGTCTTAAAGCAAGCATAAAAATCTTCATGGCAATCGTATCACCCAATTGTCTACATGGTTTCTTTGGAGTAAAGGGGCATGTTAAAGTCAGGGCCTGAGCTGGCTGGAGCTACAAGCAGCAGAAAACAAACAGCAATGTAAATGAAAGTTAAATGATAGCATTATCTACTGTTTTGGAAGAAATTTTCCTTTGCAAAAAAAATCCATTGCAATTGTTTGCAGAATGTTGGGATTGTTTGTTTGGTTTTGCCACAATTTTAGCTCCATAATGTTCCTTCAATTTCCTTTTATAGCTTTACCAAGCTGAGTTTAAAGGGAGATATGGGGTATAGACTCCATTTGCTACATACACAGAGGGCACAAAAACATAACAATAAATGTAATATACTATATGTAATATACTTTATACTTTAATATTTAATATGGGTGTGTTGGGTGGTTCCTATGATGTCATAGGTGGTGGGTTGCATGGGGTGCTAATGTAGGTTGTTACTGGCCCAGGCCAAAAGATTCTACTTAATATTTTCTGATTCCAAGTTCTGGTTTCTCTTTCATTGTTAGTCAATCAGATTGTTTTGTTTGTTTGTTTGTTTCCACAAAGCGAAAAATATAAATTTTAGTTTTAGCTGTAATAGTGGCCACTGACTAACAAACAATACTAGAAATAAGAATTTGGTCAGCCTTGATGAGCTGATGCTGTTTCTTAACTTTTCCAAAAATAATACTAAAAATAATAAGATTGGAAAAGTAGTTTGGTGACTGTAATGGATAAGAGGGAAAGGACATACATTAGGAATGGCATGTCCTGAGAGAGCCTAAAAACTTTGTGCCCTTCTCATGAAAAGCCCTGCAATATTTTCATAATTATAAAGGATGGTGACTACTATGTTACAGTGGATTAAATTACACTTGGGGTCCTATGTCACCTAGTTTTACATGTTTCTGAGTGCCCCAGATTGTACTAGTATACTTGGGCCCCCTGCCATGACATGGGTCCTGTTTTCAGAAACATCCCTCAAATTCAGTTATGCACAAGCCCTGCCCTCCACACAGCTGCTCAGCCCACCCTTTTGCATTCATTGGGTGAGTTACGAGCTCTGCCTCTCGCCTACTGGCTCTGGTTGGACAGAGCAGAGTGAAGAAAATCCCAAGTGCCCACTTTCCACCTCCCTGCTCCACACACAATAATACTGCTTATGTTTTGCAAGAATTTTACACTGGCATTGCTTGAATGTCTTTTGTCTGCCTTCCATCTGAAGCCTGTGTTTCTCAGAAGAAACAAAAAAGTGAAGAAGTGAACAAGCTTCATACAGCACAGAGATGAAACAATACCTAACCAAAAGTATTTAAGGTAGGATATAGCCCTAATTATACTTCTGTTTTCTGACTATATAAAAATGGAACAACACATAGGAGAAACGATTGAGACTTGTAGCAAATGTAGCTGTAACAAATTAGTAGACATGTAGCAAACTAGTAAATATATATTTTACTTAACAGTAATACAATACTCAGTTACAGTATTTACTTTTATTTACTGTAATAGTATATTTTATACAAAATACATTTAGTGCAAAAAAGTTTTTTAAATCTGATTTAGTCAATTTGCTATCATATGATATGTGTTATTTGATCATTTTGCACAAACAACTAAAACATTCCCAGGAAGTACAATTTTGGGAAGTCTCAAATGGGTTTCAAAGACTTTCCTCTGATGTACATGTAGTAATTGTTTTGCTAAAACAATAGAGAGATGCCCTGGAGGGCTTAGTTTGTGTGACAGAAGCAAATAAACAAGTGGATTTAGATGATAACTTTAGAAGACTGATACTATTTGAACGGTTCTCAGACTTTGAATGTTGAATGTGTTTGATTGTACAAAGAGTCTGAATTTACTTTCTGTTATTCCACACATCTTCTCATGTAACTGGCATGCATGCACCCATATTGCTGTTGGCTGAGAGCCAAAATTATCAGTATGGTCCAAATTCTGTGGACAGAAAAATACCACAAACAGCAAGAATGAAAGAAGAAACCACAGGAAAGAAAGATCATAAGTGAGATCTCTTTAATATCTCATTAGTTGCTTGATCATAATAAGATTAAATGACGATTTTTGTTCGAATCCACTGGTTCTCAGATTTTTTTCTCCTGGGATAATTATAAGCACCAGCCTCTCTCTTCTCACAATACTTATTCTAAAAACTCCAGTAGCAAAGCAGACTCTACCACACCCTCTTACCATAAGTGAAAGGGTGATGGGGGTCAGAGAGCAGGAGCCTCTTTCAGCCAAACTCCAAACAGAGAAGGAATGAGGATCTGAGCCAAGGAAACCGCACCGCTTAAAGGGACAAACAGGAAGAGCAAAACGTCTGTCTATTGTGTGTGTTCAAAATGTGAGTGGGAAAGTGTGCAGGGCCAGCAATCTGTGTTATGTGAAAGTGAATTGGGTCCCATTGCGTTAAACGAGCATGTCAAAACATAGCTTTAAATAGCACAAATATTCAGAGAAGCTGGGGGGAAACGTGGTGCTGTCTAACACCCTTTAAAATGACACCACTAAGAGATAGTAAGAGCAATGAAGGAACTTTCTTAAAAAGCCACACAGTCATTTCTAAGTTATGCATTGTGTGGCAAAGTTTCCCTGAACCATTATGTTTGAATTTAAGTGGAGGATTTGGGGGTTTGAAACTCTCTGCAGGATAAAGTGTGTTTGTTCCTCTCAAGTTTCCATCTTGGTATTTTTTCCATCTTCCAAGCCTGACCTAAAATCTGAAATTGTCCGTTTCTTCTGAGAGAACAAAATGTTTTAAATGTTGTTCTTATGGCGCTAGCAGTTTTTTAAGTTATCTTGAGTTCCAGTCCAATTTGTGGTGTAAGAAAGAATGTAGTGGAGAAATACATTTAATGAGAGGAAGGATTTTTTGTGAGTGCC
This sequence comes from Ambastaia sidthimunki, assembly GCA_036877625.1. NCBI lineage: Eukaryota > Metazoa > Chordata > Actinopteri > Cypriniformes > Botiidae > Ambastaia > Ambastaia sidthimunki. The sequence goes on along the minus strand of JAZGTK010018740.1, from coordinate 7,196 downwards.
ACGAAAAAGTTGTGTAAAGGCAGCAATAACCATTGCTGTGAAATAGAGTATATAAAAATGTAGTGAACAAATTATACATTGTAAATAAAACAATAAAAAAGCTGAAAATAAAATTGTTGTACAGTAAATAATTTTTGTACAGTAGCTGGAAGAGTTAACAGTGTGTACTGGTTGTACACATGCATCTGGATTGTCAGGATACAAGAATTTTTTTCTGAAGGATCCTGTTGATCCACATAATCCTGCCAGCAGCACTATTAGTATTGTACTTTGAAATAACAAGGCCCATATACCTCACCAGTTACATCAGCTCCTTTAGATAAACCGACTAAGCACAAACTGGTTCTGACCTGTGGTCTGAACTCTTATAACCACAACAGATCAGCCCCTTTTTCTGTGTTTGTCAGACCGATGAGCATCTCGAGAGTAGAGGTACAGGTATGAAGGTATGGGACAGGTATGAAGGAAGGCTGAGATTTTTTGAGCAGATTAAAGATAAGATTTTATTTATCGCAGTGTGGGTTATGCCAAATTGTGTATCTTTGTAGGCTTGTGTGTGTGAAACCCAATGAAAGTGTTTGGTCTCAGTAGTTTGTGTTTACTGCATAGCTAACATTGTTTGGGCTGTGGCCGCTTCTATGGTGCCTTCATTGTGCTGCATGGTCAAGGAGAGACAGAAAGAGAGAAAGACAAAAAAGGAACAAAGAGAAACAAAAAGGACACACAAAGACTGGCTCAGTAAACCTCCATAATACTCATGCGCAGCTTTCTCTTATATCAACTTTGCTACCAGCATTTGGAATATGTGCTTAATTCTGTTTAATAAAGCACATCAAAGTAACAGTAATATCTCTTTTTCCTCAGGTGGTAAGAAAAACTAAGCTAAAGCCACACGGAGCTGGAAACTCATTATTTTTGTTAAAAATAATGGATTCACAGAAAGGTATGAATGAACTAGTGTTTGTAAATTGTTTAATCTAAGCAAATAGTTCTGTAATTCAGATGGTCTTAGCTTATTTGGATTGATTTTCTTACTATTTATTACTAAATCAAATTTTTGCATGTTTTTTTTCAGCAAATGGTATCTCACCAAAGGAGAATGGAAGCCAAAGAAGACCACCCTCTTATTCGGTAGAGACACCTTATGGATTTCATCTGGACCTGGACTTCCTAAAGTATGTAGACGACATTGAGAAAGGCAACACTATCAGAAGGGTGCCTATGCAGCGAAGGCACAGGGGGCGGAATAATGGTGTCTTGTCGCGTAACTTAAGCCTTCCAGGATACGGATACAGGTCTAACCAATGGAACTCCATTAGCACTTTATGGCCCAAAATGCAACTAGAAGACTCTCAACAAGAATTTGACTTTCACTCTAGTGACGGTGTGTCTGGTGGCTTTGCCAGGAGGATAGAACCTATCTACATATCAGAGATAGATGCTAGTATTCAGGCTTTTGACGAGCAGCCCTTAGGATGTTATGTTAGGCCAAATCTCTTGAGAGCTTCCAGTTTACCCTTGACAGTTTTACTGAGAAAACATTCTGAGTCCAACGAAGACCCAATCAGCCCGATCAGCCCCAACAGATTCTTTGCACAGGAAAATGGTTCATCAGAAGATGTCTTTAATGCATCATACATCAGGACGGGTGGGGCAAATGTGACACTTCAGAGGCTCACAGTGGCTCTTGAACGGGTTGGGGAATTGGAGGCGGAGATCAGAGTCATTCCTGAGCTTAAAGCCCAGATATGTATTTTGCAAGAGGAGCGAGAAAGGCTGTTACTGCAATTACATTCCCAAAATGACACCACTGGGATTCTGGATGTCCCTACCGGTCCTGAGCTTAACAATAACTGGGACACTCCCTCATTTGCCTCAATAACAAGAGAAAATAAAGACCAAGCATGTGATGATTGGATGAATAAAGAATATGAGCGGCTCGAGAAGAATGTCAAGGCGTCTTCTGAGCAAGTTAATGCAGTTGTGATGTCTTCAATCACCCACAGACTGCTTCCAGAGATAGGTAGCTCTTTGCAACCATGTGTGACAGTCTTGCTAGAAAGTGATGAAGACAAAAACAAATCTCTTACCGAGACTCTACAGAAGAAAGTTTTAATTGTGGAACAGGAACTTCACAAATTGGAGGTAGAGCTAGACAAGACAAGAGCTCTATTGATGGAGCAAATAGAGGAGAGCCATCTGAAGGATGAGAAGATCAAGCAGTTGACCATACAACTTAACTCAGGGTGTACAGTGGCCAGGACGACTTCACCTGAGAACACCACAGTAAGTACACAAAATCCTGAACCTGTGGCAGAATCATGCAAATCACTAATAAGTGGCCAAAAAATGTCATCACAGGAGGCAACTGCATGTCAAAGTCTAACACAACCTTCAGTATCACATGCAGACATGGAGCACCATGTGAAAAGATTGCAAGAGCTCCTTCAGGAGCAGTGGGAATGTCTCTGCAAAGATGACTTATCAGGAAAAATGTCTTCTGAGCACTTGCCACCACAGGTCGGCACTATTCAAGAGCAGTTGGTAACTTTAGTCACACTGCTCTCACACTATGTGTTTTCTACTGTAGAACCAGAACCAGGTATGACATTATTCTTTAAATCAGCACCAATCCTATGAACCTGTGACATTTAAGTATTTAATTCCTTTGAGGTCTATTTATTCTTTCCGTTGCAATATTTAGAATCCCAAATGGAGGAACTTGTTCCTGTGGTGGAATATGAGACCCTAAAGAAAGAAAGTCTGAAGACAGTCACTTCAAAAGACAGGTACAGGTTTCACTGCAATTTTTACATAGCAGAACCAATAATCTTTGTGTGTTAAATATTCTTGATTTATGTTTTTATTTTTGTATAATCATAACTTCCATTAAGTTTAGACTCAGCAGTGACTGTAGATTACTAATCCTCTGTGACCTTTAATGTTTTGAAGTGAGAGTGTTGAACATAGTGAAGAGGACTTTAATCTCAAAAAGAATACCAATCAGGAAGCCTACCAACCATTGACCTCATGGAAAATGGACCCCACAGTACAGACAGTTAAAAGTAAAGATGTAAAATTAAATTCTAAGGAAGATGTCATAGAAGAAGTGACCACAAAACAGGAAGATCTCCATAAACAAACTAGTCAAGTGATAGATGAGGATCACGCAGTAAGAAAAGAAGAGAAGCAGATAGACTGTAGAGGGATGGACTCAAATCAAAAATCACAAAGACAGAGTGAAGGAAACTGGTGAGATGTTCAGTGGTACATTTAAAGTTTCCTTAGATGATACAACAGTATAATGAGATAAAAAGTTGCTTATTCAGATTTCTTACCAAATATGATAACTTCAACCTCATTTTGTTATTCTAGGGAAGCAGTCAATAAAGATTTCATAGAAGCATGTTGTTTCCTGAAAGACCACATGGATAAAGTGTTTGATCCTAATGATGAAATGGTAATTAGCAGACTAACACAGTTTATATCTAATAATCCAGACTTGAACAATAGCGCCCTATTTTGTTATTGCATCTAAGCTGATACAACCTACATATTGATAAAATGAATACCTCGAAGGCACTGTACAGTAAGTTGTTTGAGATAAATCACCTACGAAATGAATAAATATAATCTAACCTCTTTTGACACAACAGGTCACATCAGTCAGTTGGTTAATTATGACATGACCATACACAGTTTGTGTGCTGCATCTTCTATTTTTCTGAGCAGTCTCTCCAGTAATAATCTCTTCCATTCCTCATATGCAGAGCAAGGCTCTAACAGTGGTGTTCCAGCAATGGTTCAGCATGTCTGCTGAGGAGGATGCACGTGCTGACATTGTTGCATTGTATCTCAGTGAGGTTAACTCACAGACACCAACGGTACTTCCCTTCCTGGTCAACATGGCGGATGATAATGGGAACACTGCCCTGCATTACAGTGTGTCTCACTCTAACTTCAGCATTGTCAAGCTCCTTTTAGACACAGGTCAGTGATAATAAGGTCATTGCTCTTTTCCCCCCAACCTAAGCTAAACTCCTCTTTTAATATCCTGAAGGGAATGTTTTAATACAAATTTGTCATTATATGTAAATTACATTATAAACTCATTTTCTTTGAGGCTAAAGAAAGAAAAACACATTTTTTTTACACAATAGTAGTCTATTTCACGTCCCCTGCTTATCTACAGTTCTGTATAAAAGACCAAGCGAGTTGTCTACCAAAGCAAAGCAAGGACTTCCAAGATGCCTCATATTGCCCAAATTATAATGCAGTATCGCATTGCTAATTATGTAGTTTATTCTAAATCAGTTACTTTATAGGTTACATTAAGATTGAATGTTGCCATAGAAGGCAGCTGACTGTGTAGGTCGTAGACAGCAAGACAACTCACTAGGGTTTGGAAACAAGCTATAGTTTCTTCAAACACAGGCTGCTTTGTAAATCCACCTTAAGCTTTGCTTCCAGCTATATATTTTTGTTTGATTTTTCTTGATAAAAAAACAAACAAACAGGTTTATTAAAATTCTTAACTACATAAAACATTTACTGTCTCAGTTACAAGAATAAATCCTTACTGAAGCATTCTTTTTTGCTTCTACTGCAGGAGTGTGCAAAACAGATCTTAGAAACAAGTCTGGGTATACAGCTGTCATGCTGGCCACCTTGACAGCTGCAGAATCTCCAGGGGACATGAAAGTGCTTAAGCAGCTGATGGAGCTCAGTGACATCAACACCCGTGTTGGCCAGGTGATGGCTGGGATCAGCCAGTTGGCACTGCATGAATTTGATATCAAATGATGTCTTTTGAAAGCAACATCCCAGATTTGCATTTGCTTTGGCACTGTAATGTGTGTCAGATACCTCTTCTAACTAAATGTCTCTTTAGGTGGGACAAACAGCCCTCCACTTGGCAGCAAGACATGGACGTGCCACAATAGCGCGTCTCCTATTGGCACAGGGGGCAGATCCTAATGCCCAGGACCATGCAGGAACTACCCCACTGATCAGCGCATGTGATCGAGGGCACATCAACATTGTGCGTATTTTGTTGGAGGAAGCAAACTGCGATATCAATTTAAAAGACAAGGTAAATTATAATACCAATAAACACTCTTTGATAACATTGTAAGGAAATGTTTCAGGTTCAAAAGAAGCTAAAGAAAGCTATAACAACACATTAAGCACTTACTATATGTGATATGCTGTCGTTACTATGCTACAAATAATAATTTTGACTTGTCCCCCAGTTTAAAAAAAAAAAGTGAAAATTGTATGCTTAGTAATGCACTTATAAGTCTGTGGGATCTTGCCAATTCGTGACCCCTTGGTACAGCCAGTACACCCTGTAATTTTCACATGACACATCCAAGAATACCAGAAAGGGAAAATCCACCCTCAGGAATAAATCTGCAACTCGTAAACATAAGTTTAAATGTCTGAAACAGTCATCAAAGGACACTTCTGGCAACTTTACAACCTAAATAACACATTTGTGTAAAGAATAATTATTATAAGCATTTAAAAAACAAACATTGTACATTATGGCTTTTGAACCCTACAGAATGTCTTGTCCCCTAGACTTTCATTGTCACCACAGTACATAAACACAATTTTTGTTTGTTTTTACAAACTGAGCAATGCCAATATTTTTGTCTGAGGTAATTGACAGCGTCTGTGACACCAAGCGTGATTTGAATGCAGAATGTTCTCTTAATCTTGCTAAAGCTTTCCTAAAGTTTACAGAAAACCTCTTGCCTGGCATCAACATTTTTGCAAAAGAACAACGGCAGAATGAAAACAACACGTGCAGTGTGAGTTTAGGTAGCAGTAGGCAGTCTTTGCTGGGTGGTTGACCTGTAAATAAGTGAGACCTGGTGGTTGCACAACTGATTCAAATCCTGGACTCCATGAATCCATCAGTTAATGTTAATATGTCAGCTTTACACTCTTTATATAAATAATAACAGAAATTGACAGGTTGATGGGCTAGACTGCAGTGTACAAATAATACTAACAAAGAATATGTGAATGATAGCTTTGGAATAAAGGCATTGGCCTAATCACTTTCTGTGTTCAAGAAATCCTTGCTTGGCAGCTGTGATAATCCCACACAGACTTGCCTTATCATTGCGAGAGAGTGAGAAACAGAGAAAGAATTTGGATTAATGTAAGACAAAATGAAAGTTGTCAAGTCTGCTCTCCTGCACACACATGACCTTCCAGAGAATGAGGCCTGATGTTTATTTGATTAAGCATGACACATGCAACACTTGGGTCATGAGTTTGATTCCTGGGGACATGTATGCTGAATGTATGTTGAAAATGTATGCTGTATGTCACTTTGTATAAAAGCATCTGCCAAATGCATCAATGTAAATTGAATGTAAATTATGAATAATAATTAGTGATAACAGCACAGAGGGGTTTAGATATGTATCCATGTAAATATGGATAGCATGTTAAAAATACAAATTTAGGTGGACCATATTTATATGCTGTTTATATCACTAGAACATCTTAGTAAAGGCAAATATCATGCTTTCTTTCTGATCTTCATTGTCTATTATATTCAAATATCCTGTCTGGTTGTTTTGTCTCCAGGGTGGCCGCAGTGCATTATCTTTGGCGACACAAGCCTCTCACACAGAGATTGCAGATCTTCTGAAATCCCGCACAGAGAACAAGAGCTCAGACAAGTGCAAGATGTCTTAGGAGAAAGCGCAGATATCACATTTCTCCCTGTGCATTTATTGCCTCAGCGCAGCCCCACTAAGCATAACCTTTAACTTTAATAAGTATTTATGTACAGATACTAAAACGGTATTGGTGAATTTATTCAAAAAGTGACAGCAATATGTCAGTATTGTAATTTTAAATGATTTTGACAGCAATTTGCTTATATGACATTTTTAAAAACCTAACAATATAGCCATATGCACATTTATGCCATATATTAATACTGCCCTGAATAAAAAGCTGTTTTAACAACTTTAACAGCTGTTTTTTATAGTTATAGTAAAATGATTTGGGCAGAGTCAACCTTTTCTAATTCAGAGACCCTATCACAATCTGCCAACAAAAGAGACCCTTATGTACAGTGCTCAGCATAAATGAGTACACCCCACTACATTTGTCAGAAAACCTTTAGTTTGATTCTGAAAACCTTTCAGAATCAACATTTTCTATGAGAT
>JAZGTK010018739.1:0-11706 GCA_036877625.1 Ambastaia sidthimunki | reverse complement strand
AAGTGTGTTCTCCCAAGATAAGAGACAATGTATTTTTTCTGGGCAAAGTGCTAATCTGCTGCTGTTCTAAATATAGGGGCCACTAGCTGAAATATGTGTTTGATTCAAGTCCATGCACTGGTCTTATGACCACATTTTGGTTGCCATTTAATGAAATTGACTTACGAAACTCAAGGTTTCTCACACACAGCCACATGACTGAGCAATATGTGTGAACTACTAGAGGTAGGGTAATTTTTTGTGATATTTTATTGTATATGAGAAACAAGTAAAAGGTCACTATACATCACAATCAAAATAGACTGATTGTGGGCAATGACCTACCTCCTCGATTTCTTGAAGCTTCCTCTTTCTATTTTTGCGTTTGATACTTAGCAGGTCAAAGTGACAATAATTTTGACATTAATGGAAGCAAAAGTTCAGAAACTAAGAAAGCATAATGGTGCTGACAAGTGGTTGTAGTCATTGTGTCTCAGCCTTATTTTCACTTCCTTTAACGTCTCTTGGTTTACTTTTATTTTTATAAATGCATTTCTTATCTGGTTTTATAAGAAAAATGTCTGTTTTATTCAGCTCAGGTAGTCCCTCACCTCTATTCTAGAACTTTCACTGTCAGTTCCCTTATTCTCTAGCATGTTGGTTTCTCAAGCATGGGGAAGAGCAACATATCTCTGTAAAGCTCTGGAGCGTGTTTGATCTCTTTCATGAACTTACCTCGGTACCTCTTGCGTCTCAGATGGGCAGAGGCAGGCAACGGTTCATTGCCACAACTGATCGGTTTTATCTGTAGCATCAGATGTTGCACCACCCCGGGTGGCAGTGGAGCTACTTTCCCCCCTTCTTATTCGTTGAACACCATACATCTGTATTATACCCAACATCTGAAATCATTGCATTGTCCTTGTGATTCAACCTTTAACATCTGGTGTGTCAGAAGTACAGCACAAGAGCTCTGCGAGATGCTAACATGCACAAGACCGTTTCACAGCGTCTGCAGTATGGGAATGGCATGTTTATTGCGATGCTAGTATTAACAGGTAGAAGCAATCACGCTGGGTGCATGTGCTGCACATCTGTATAGAATATTGGGATATAGTTCAAGTTCAAGTTTATTTATAAAGCGCTTTTCACAATGGTACATTGTTGCAAAGCAGCTGTACAAATGACAAAAATATCCAAGGATATTTACACTGAATTTTGAAACTTGAAAATAAAATAAATCTTAAAAATAAAGGTAAAAGCACACACAAACATAATGTATACATATATAGGCTTTTATGAAGCAGCAAAATAATAAAATAACTTTTTTCAGGCTCTGTATCCTTATGATGTTAGGTTTGATTTCATGACAATTATTATAACATCTCTCAAATGGTTATCGCTGGATAACCATTTTATAATTTATTGCCATTATTGAAGGAAAGATCTATTATTAATAACCAGAAACCACTGTATTTTTAGTATAGAACCACAGGTGTTGCACATCTAAATGCAGTCAGTGTGAAAACCTTCCCTACAGCAGTACCACACTCAGCCCATATGTGTTCCACAGGCCCTAGGCATGTTCATTTACAGCAGATAATAAAGGGGACAATTGCATGTAGTCTCATAATATTTTTTCTTTAAAATGCTGGGCCAATTCTGGACCAAAATGGCTGTGAACCATGACAAACATCACCTGAGCAGAAACTCTGATGACAAAGTGCTCCATCATATTGAATATTGTTTTGATTTTGCTCTGATATTCCTCAGGTGTTTGTGTTGTATTGGAATCCAGGGCTCATGGCTTGTTCTTGGCCGATGAAATGTTTTTAAATCTTATCTTACCTTGTACTGTTGTGGTAACTGAATCCAGAGGGTCCCCAGGAGCAGTGCGGTAAAACTGTGGGGTGAAAACTGCCCTCGTTCTTGCTCCAGCTGCCAGTGGCTGTGCTGCATCACCCTGCATGATTGAAACTACAAAGCTAAGCTCACTTTATCTTTTCATTCTGTTCAGAACATGCCTCGGCTTTGTCTTCCCTGTTTCTAAATAAAATTTCTGAGGTTTGAGAAATCTAGAGTGATGCCATAACAGTGTGCCCAGCCCTGACAAGTATTTGAAGAAAACATCAGGTGGCAGCAGGTCTTTCTGAACCTCCTGCTTTGAGGGAACAGAAGGTCTTTGCTGCAGGAGCCTGATAGTTGAAAGCTGTGATGTTTCTATAAAAGAACCCAACTGAAGTACTGTTTATGTCCTGCATTCATCTTCCGCCTTCTCTCTGTTAAATGTTTTTACATAATTTTTCAGGGAAATTGCAAACATTTCTGTTATAAACACCTTTTTCAGTAATATGTTATTAGTTTTTGCTCTGTTGAAGTGTTTCTATAGGAGATGACTTCAGGGTAAAATTCGATTTCCCCCCCTTTCTCTCTCTCTCTGACAAACACGCAAATGCATACATGCATTATACTGTATATATATGCACATACACAAATACAGCTTCAGGCCATTGCTATTAGAGCCTTTTTTGTGCCAGCAGCCTCATGTAGGTAAATGGATTCATAAACAGTTTAATTAATATTGAGGATTCAAGGCCTGCATGTATTTTTCAATCATGCTGCGCACAGGGTCTATGATGGCACTTAAAATTTAGGTGGAGCAGATAGAAAAACCATCCACTATTTGGAATTAGTGTGTTCCATCACGCTGGAATATCATAACACAATTTTCTGAAGGTTACACTCTGTCTTTGCTGGCCAATGAAAAGTCCCTGTTCTTTTTGCCAGGGGCACTTGGTAGACTGTGCCGGACAGCCAGGTGTCTGCACCAAAGTGAAAAGCTTTGAAGTTATAAGGCAGATTTCATTTCTTCATCAGATACCCAGCTGAGATGAGCTTATAATGACCAGCCTTCATATTCTTTTGAAGACAGGGGCCTTGAATCAGATTGTATTTTAAAAAAAGACCGCAAGTGATGTTTTGCCTCAAAGGCAGGAACTTGACTTTGCACCGGTACAGTTCTCGACACGTCTTTTTCAAGCTGTTTGACACGCAGACCATAAAAATTATGTGAAAAGGACCTTCAGAAACTGACCTTTGAGTTTTTCTGTGGCTTTGGTTGAAATATAGAAACTTGAGGGCTAGTGGACTCAAGGATCTAGTGACTTTACCAGGGCTCCAATATACAGGAAGAGCATTGTAGGACAGAAAGAGAGAAAGAAGCAAACTTCTTATATCCGTTAGGCATCATTGGTTTATTGGCTTTTTAAAATCAAAAGCCTTTTTAATCCCTGTGTTTGCTGTATTTCAAAGACATCAGGCTTTCAAAGAGGTGACTCTGCAGTTATGGGACACTTTTATATTTTAAGTATTCCCAAAAATGATTTGGAGCAAAAAAAGAACTTCCCAAAAATGAACTCTTATTAAATTGCATTACAGACCCGTCACGTTAAGTGTTCCCGACAATATTGAACAGTTTCACTTTTCGAGTTGATTACACTGACAATGTAGCCCATAGTGATGAAATTACTATGTAAGAAAACTTTGTAAGGTAAAAGAAGATTCCTATTTTAATAAGCCTGAATGCAGGACTAATGCAGGAATTGTTTTTTTTTTTCCTGTTTTCGTTAGATTATTGAAATGAAATGACTTGAACATACATGACTCTAACACCTTTAGACACTTGGTGTAAACATTGTAAAAGATTCAACACATGTTCTCTACATCCGCCTAATCATTAGCTTCTGTCTGCAGATAACTGATGAGACCAGCATCCTAATTACTTAACATGATTTGAATGATTTAACCAGGCTTTTGGATCCCACTACACAGAATGTCTGAGACAACATTAAAAAACTATTTAAAAAGTTTTTGACTAATAAATAAAATTAAAATTATATATAAATTAAAATTAAATGGTTTTGCTGTGTTTTTAGGTATCTAATCAAATGTAAGCAACTTTGTGACCATGTTAATGCTTTTCTACAGGTCAGATTTACTTGCTTGCCTTGACACTTACAGTATAGGATGCTCTTTGGCACTTTCTCATATCATGCTGAGATAACATAGATAAATAGCAGAGTTCGTGCAAGTTCAAATGCATGCTGTCAAGCAAATACTAAGAAAATTCATATTAATTTTTCAATTTAACTCTCCTCCTAAATTTTGTTTTAATATAATTTGTGATGAAAAATGCTAAGCATTTTCACTAGCGGTCTCGAACCTTTAGACCCCGCTGTGTGTAATTTAAAACACATTTTTAACAGCAAAATGATTGTGTGACAAATCTTTGTGTTTAAAATTACAGCCATGTAAAATGTCTCCTGCATCTTATTATTACAATGTTAATGAGCTGGAACGAGTTTTTATTTTCATTTTTCCTCCTGGCGGTTGCACAGTGGTGAAGTTTTTGGGCAGTTTATGGCATATTTTTGCTTCTAGTATGAAAGACAGCGGTCTGATTGCATAGTAGCCTACAGCGCAAGAGGGAACTGGTGTAATTGCTAAGTTTTGCCGAGCAATCACTACATGGGGTCATAACTAGATTGGTGGCACCGCCTCTGAACCTCTGTCTGCCACCAACCTCCCCACACACTACCTCAATTTAGAGGCATTGTGTTCTCTTCTTTCTCATCACTGTCTGTCTCTCTCTGTCTCATCTTTGCATAGCACAAAGGCTGCATTACTTGATGCTCCACATTCCATCCGTCCACATTCAAATACAGAACAAGAATAAAAAACAAAATCATCAAATGGACTTGATTACATTGAAGAATATTCTGATTTGTTCTACAGTGGCTGTACACACTCGGATTTAGTTTTGTGTTTCCCAGTCCTGACCCTGGAGTAGCCCAACACTGCACATTTTCATTGTCTTTGTTTTATGATGCACCCAGTTCAGGTGATAGAGTTTCTACTAACAAGCTTATGAATTGAATCAAATGTTAGATTATATCCATCCAAAACGGGAAAAATAAATAAATTGGAAAACACTGATTTACTAGGTTTAAACAGACAGACAGACAGACAGACATCTTAGCCAAACCCTAACTTAACATTTACAATTACTGTAAGCAATCAAATTACGCTGTGATAAAATGCTCAATAATCTGCAATTTTTAATGAAACTACATTGAGCAAAAATCAATTTAGCTTGTGATTAATTATAAGATCACTTCTGCTTTGATCTGTTTTTCGCTGTCATTAGATTAAGAATACCTTACAAGAAACCCTCTGATCTCACGTTATTCGGGTATTAGTCAATCCCACACTGCTGTTAAAGACCAAGCCGATATCGATTAGAAGTGTTAGGCTGCCGATTTCAAAGCAACCACCTACAAGTCTTTCAGTCAATTCTCGAGAGCTTGACCCTGTAGCCATTAGCAGCCGCATTGGCCGTTTTATCTGCTGAGAGCTAATCTTAGAGCTGGTTTATAACCAGCCAGCGTGTGCTCAAACAATCGCACAGTCCCCCATCTCTGCGTCTCTCAACGCCTTTTGTTTCTGAGGTCTACCTCCGCATGATAAATTGTTCGGAATGTTTCACCTTGCACAACACCATTGAATCAATTTAGTCGTGTGTGAAATGGCAGCTCGGAATGTGAAACGGAGCCGCTAAAATAAACTTTCAGGCTATTTCATATTGAATAATGAATGTGCCAGAAGCCATTACAAAATCATTCAGTTCTCCGTCCTCTCTTCGCCTGCAGCAAATATAAGACATTTCTTGCAAATACGATAATAAAGCAAGTGTGTGATTCACAGAAGGCTACATGTTGTACTCCTGATACTGTGATTAAATATGGATGTTCTTCAATAAAGAAGCTTTCTGAGAAATCCTTCTGGATTAACCGTGGGTACCTGTGTAGCGCTCTCTGCTGAATAGCTGTATTGTATTGAAGTAATATTTTGTTTGCTCTTTATCAAGGGCTGCTGTGCCATGTCGGTTTGCCAGTAATCAGAAGTGGCATCAGAAGAAATGCATTATTTTGTGCAGGAATGCAATTCCTTCATGTGTCCAGGCATTTTGTTTTGTGAGTTTGGAGAGTTGTTTTCATAATCAGGATGTAACCAAAATAAAACAAATATAAAAGTTTGCTCAAAGATTGCTACATTGTTTAATATTAATCCAAGTAATTACAATTACAAGTGATTTAAAAATAAGAAACATTGTAAGCAATTTCTCATAATAGTCAACTAGCTTACAATGTCAAGTTTAGAGCATAAGCTTGATTAAATCACAATATCAGAGAATACTCCAGGGTACGTGCTCCACTCAAACTTCATAATGTGTATGGTCTAAGTGAGATGTCGTCTCTAAGCTAAGAAGGAGAGCCTTTCCTTCTTAGATAGCACAGCTTTCCTTGGCAGCAACTTATTGCTCAAACAGAGTATGTGCCTAGTATACTAATGTTTTCTCTGTCTGATTGTGTGTGTCTGCTTAAATGGGACCCTTTACCCGAGCAAACAAAACACATTTCCTCAATGCATTTCTTCAAGATGCTTGATGAAATGAATTTGTGCTTCAGCAAAAGAAATGGCCTTCACCACTGAAGGGGAGTTGCAAAGATTTGCAACTGTAGCTTAGATAGTGGCAACTCCTTATCTACAGTGAGAACAGTCAAAGCTTCTTTTACTTATAATTTTAATTTGCTGGCCAGAAGTCATGCATCTCAGAAATGTAGATGAAATCTGGTCTACAGGAACTGTAGCGGTAGGAGCTGTTCAATTTATGTAGACAAGCAATGTACATATCTAGCCTCTGATGTTAGACACCACACATTTTATGGGCGGCCCCCAATATTTTTCTTTCTGACCTCCAGCCCCTGTCAGCAAAAAGCTTTTGATATCCATCTTAAATATAGTCTCTGTTTTGAAGCTAAGAAAGCCACAGCCTTTGATTTAGAAGCACTGCTGACATCACACTGCATTCACTGGTAATTTACACTGTCTCCATTCCCACTCAGTCCTAACTAACAAGTGTTTCCGCCAATTATATTTGTGACACAGAGGATACGAAAGAGTCACCTGTGCCATCTCTATTCCTCTGGGTATTCCCAACCATCCAAATATATCTCTGATCCACCACCCTCATCAAAGTCTGCTCCATCTCAGGGTTTTTTAACAGCCAGATTACCCGTTAAACCACGCAGGCTTAACAGGTTCCAGGCCAAAGCAATCAGCTTTGTTTTGTCGTGGAAACGGTGGTCTCAAATGTCAAATGTTAATCATTAACAAACGTTAGGCTTTTGTTTGATTGTCTGACACAGCAGTTCTGCCTGTAACAGGATACCGGGTGGCTTCGTTTGGCGATTTACTCTATTCTTACTCTGTTTGCTGGCAGTGTTTTTATTTTTTATTTTCTGCTTTCATTAGAACTGTCCCCTCACAGTCTAATGATTGATTATTACGCCACACAAATGGGTTTGGCCTAGACAGTGAATTGGATCTCCAGGCAAAATACTGAGTTTGTGTGACTAATGCTGTGATGAGTGTTTTTCTGGAAGAGTTTAAGAGAGTGTCTTGTAGATAAGGGGGAAAAAAAGAACAAACTGTGAAAATAATGAGTGTGTGAATAAACACAATCAAAAGCTTGTGTAGCTTTGGAAATTACTTCCTTCATTTTCTCTTCAAAAGACAGCCTCAGGACCTGAATAGAAAAGGACGAGCAATGAACTAGAACCTCATAGAACGTTCATGAAACTAAATGGCCCTCATTTGATTTCATCATCATCACCTCTTCATGTTTGGTTATAAGTTATTACTGTGGTCTGCTGATTGAGAAAAACATTCTCTACCTTAATTGACTAAAACTTGTTAGACATAAATGTATGAACAGCATTAGCATATTTTAATTATATGAAGACCCACCGCTGCACAGCCAAAGAGTAATTCCAGAATGAGAAGAAGATAAACTAACTCAACAATCACACACACTATCCAGCAAAGTACCTCTTAGAACAAAGTAATTAATTTATCCTAATATCAGAGTTCCTCCCCACAGTAAGTTCTTTCTGTTCTGTCCTGTACTGAGGGCATCAGCATTAACTTTACTGTTGATGTTGTTATATTAAGTTCAGACTTAAAAGACAATATTTAGTCCACCCACAGTCTGTTTGCAGATTGCTGATGCATAATTCACTCAAAAATGGCAGGAGCTGACTTATATTGCCTCTTATATTGCCATATATTGTTCCTTTCTGATTGGCTTGGGCTAATTATTTATAATTTACTGGGGCTGATACAATGAACACTTTTGAGGAAGTTAGCTGGGGAGTTAGTAATGTCCAACAGATATTAGTTACAGACTTGGTCTTTGTAAATATCTAGCTTACTTATTACGGTTTATTCATTCTGTTTATGTCTTTTTGAGAGGTCTGTGAAGTAATCTGTGATTATTACTTTTGGACAGACAGAAATTTTGATTACAGCCTACACACATTTCCACACATTTTCTGAGACTGCTGTGCAGTTGTTTGAATGAGGCTGTTATTGCGTTATTGACTATTTCAAAAAAGACTTGCCACAAAACAAAATAGAAAAATAGTGTACGTTTTTAATATTGGACAGAAAGGACCTGGCTGGTTGCCACTGGACCACGCTTGACTAAATTATAACTGCTGTAGTTAAATGTCTGGCTAGGCAAGAATATATTGTTATTTGATTAGGGCTCAGGAAATATTTACAAAGATTTAGGTGAGAGAACAGACATGCTGCTTCAGAGATGTGATCTAGTCTGACTAGGGACAGTGACTGTTTTCAGTCTGCCATTCCTAGCACATCTTTCAGTATTGCCCCCAGTCTATTCGTTGACACAAGCCTGCAGAATCCCACCCAGCTCTGTCCTGGGCTTATCTGAATCTGTGTGAGTGGATGAATGATTTTGGCACGCCAGCTCTGACAAGTCATCAGCAGGTCGAAGTGGGCTGCAACCGTCCTGGAAAGAGCTTAGTAACGTCTATCAGAAGCCCCTTAACAACTCCTCCAAGGCTTTATCTGAGCCTCCCAGAGACAGGGTGACCTCGGCTGTTGACTAACCTATCTCTCTGAGCTCCCCCTACACTCCCCCGCTGATAGACCAACACAGGACCCTCTGTGGCCAGTGTCACACACACCTGCCCCCTTCTCCTTCATTCGTCCCTGAGAGGCCTTCTGCCAAAGCTGGCGGGTCCTCTGTGGCAAAGCGGTATAAATGGAACAATACAGGCATACTGATATGAGCCAATGCCACAAGACAAGCTGCCTCCCTCGCCACTGTCATTCCTGTCTAAATCCAACTCTGAGAGCCCTCAATAGATCTTTTGCTTGAGCCTCAAAAGGTTCCTCTGTCAGTCTTGTGTCTAGAGTTCACATTCTGTAATGCCCTCTGTGGGTCAAAGTTCTCAAACATCAATCTTGTGGCCCCCAGGCATACACTTGAATGTCATACGGACATTTCAAAACTCTTTTTTTCTAAAGCATGACCTTTTCAGATAGAATGAGTCATCTGTGTTTGGGTGTGCGGACTCATCTCAGAATGTGTTGACAGATTGTTTGGCAATTCTCGTACTGATTCCATTAGTGGTAATGATACATAGTTTCACTACAGTTTAGTAGTGATGACTCATGTTTAACGGTGATGAGTGTCTGTATTACATTCAATCATTGGTCGCTCAAAGCTAGGCCTCTGATAAACTTTGCAGAAAGCTCCACAGATTTCTATAGATTTTTTTTTAGCGGTCACAAACACATCACTCTGATAACACTGTAGCTAAAGATCAAAATAATAATTAGAGTAAACTGTTTTTTGCTACTTAATTGTTGATAGTCTAACTGTAGACTGCCAAACAACATAAAACTTTAATAAAAAAGTCTCAGCATTTTGCAGTGGTTTTAAACATGACTCATTCAATCCAATAGTATTAGTGTCGCAATGCCAAAGAACTCTCACTCTCAGTTGATTATAAGTTTTCCCCTACAGTTTGTGCAGAAAATGTGCATGGATTCCATTTGTGACTATTCAAAGCATATGAATTGTATAGTCTGTCAATACTTAAAGTGAAAAGAACTTCCTGTAGTTTGAATGAACTCCTGCACTAGAAGAACAAAGAGCATGATTATAGTGGGACGTCTTTTAACAAAGCTCTCCAATGGTCTCAGTATACTGTGGATTGTTTTAGTGATGACCTTCCCCCGGTCATCAGTAAGTCTGAGAAAACTGAGGAAGGTTTTTGTCAGCCTGGTTTTAATCCTGTCACGGCTATCAGGCTTTGGTGCTCATGCTGAGGGATGGGGGTGCTTTGAGGTGAATGGGATGTTTTGATGTGATCTCTGAGGGCTAACAGAAGCAGAGCTGCTCCTAATGGTAAACACTTGCTCTTAAGGAGAGCTTTGAGATCAACACGGGGTCTGTTAAAGAAGAGCACAGAGGAGGGACTAGGTTGGGGGGTCTCAAACACTCACCCGGTTACTTTAACCTTCCTTGCCTAGGGAGGGCCTTCGTGTCTCTTCAGGAGGTGTTTTACAGTATTTTAGAAGCCAGAACAGGAAACAATTTTACCCCCTCCTGGTGTTACTGGAAAGTTTCACTCTGCAGCCAAACACTCATTAATATAGGCTCTGATATGACAGATAAACAGTAATACAGAACAGAGAGCTACACAGTCCCTTCTCTTTTTAAATGAAGCTTCCCATGAGGCCGGCCTGGCACCACAGCAGGGTATGCCTAGGAAGGAACCCACCCGGGTGGTGAAGATGATAGTGGGTTGGTACAGTGGGTGGTCTTACTCTTGACAAGAAAACTGTATTCAAGAGTTGGTAATTTAAAGTCACCATGGAGACGATCTTGTTTCTACTTAGCTGATGACTGAGGTGGTTGGATAATGAGAAGTGTGACATTTCTGTTCGGGCCTGATTTAGAACCTCTTATTTTTTAACAAGGTAGATTCACTAACGACTACTTGACTTAAGTTCTACCATTGTGACCTTGTTGCAACATTCTTTCACCTCATGTTTCACTGTAACATTTTAAGAGCTAAGCAAGTCGACTTCGGTTCCCAAAATGAAAGGGAGGGGTTCTCTATTTTCAGAGTAATTTTCACACAGCAGGGTTTTTCCTGCCTGTCAGAATTAGTGCCATAATCCTTCTCTGATCTTAATTAGAGTGTTTCGTGCATTCTGTGTTTGTTGCTTCCGTCCTCCTCCACCTAAATGCAGACAAGATGGTGCTATATCGTTCAAGCCAACCAGCTAGCATAGTGCATTAGAGATCTATCCCCAGGGTCGAAACTTTGGTCTGTTGGCGATTTCATGCATGATAATCAGACAATGTATGTGTGTGTGTGTCAAGAAAAATAGCTCTTTTTTCTTTTTTTAGTAGTAATCTCAGCCCTTGTGCCCCAGCGGGGAGGTTGGAACCATGCTGGAACAGAAGATCACAACCTTTTTCCGGGTGTAAAATGGGCCATTTTTCAGCACTCAGTTGTGTGTATGTTCATCTTACTATAGTGCTGTAAGTGATGGATTGGTTTGAGGACCAATGGAATTTATATTTGTGAATCAGGATGGATATGTCTCGTTGTGGTCACAAATGTCTTTAAAGTCAACATGAATTGCTGTTTCGAACCCATTTTCTTGCTCTCAGATATCATATTTTTGAAAGATACTTGTTTGGGTCTGTTGGTTAACATTATCCAATAACCAACTCTGGTTAAATGACAGAAAAAGAAATTCATTTCTGAGTAAGAACAA
>JAZGTK010018738.1:0-11706 GCA_036877625.1 Ambastaia sidthimunki | reverse complement strand
AACCCTCCACTCAAGTGACTTAAACAACTAAATGAAATATTTTTTTAAATAGTATAATGGCAAATTCTACAAAGGTAAAATTGTTATTGTTATTTTAGAGAAACCCTGGTACAGTACCCTACAAACCCTACAGTATTCTTTATTCTACTCTCTGGTTCTGTGCAAAAACTACAGTACAGGAAATCATTCAGTATCATGGTACATATCACAGAAGGCTGCTGCCTATTTAGGGAAGAGTGAGGCAGTTGTGTGGGGTTTAGAACACTCTCCTGTTTTGTGTTAAATAAACGGCAGCGCTGCGTGACTCACATTCCTGAATCTTAGTTATTCTCACTGATCAGACGTTCAGTGTCTCCAGTGCAGGTCCTCAGGCGATGTTCATACGCTGCTTTTACTCAAGAAGAACCTCCGTTAAGGGCTCTAAAGTTACCAAACACATGACTCACTTCTCAAGCTTAATAAACAGTCATTTCTCTTCTCCAACAGTCCAAATGTGCTTCCATCTGTTTAAACTTACACCAGCTCCAAACTGAGCTTTCACACACTCTCAAATCTCCCAGCTGATCGTTCTGCCACTAGTAGATGCGATGAGTCTGTGTCCATCAGTCACATGACTTCAGCTGATTAAGTCTTTAACAGGGTAGAAAATAACCTGCCAATAAACAACTAGTAAAATGAGTAGCTGTTAAGTGGTGTATGTCATGGTACTAAATGATATAACTTTAAAGAATACTACGCTGCTTCTGTGTCACATGAAATTGTTTGTGTTAATGTGTAAGTGTGATGCAGCTCTTGAGTGTTGTATGCGCGGCTCTGTTGCCGTTCTGTAGAGGAGCAGATTGGAGGAAGACAAACTCATTACCTGCTTAGTTAAGCAGGCTAATAGAGAATGTGAGCATTGATAATATTTTTTTAGAAATCCAATTTTTTTCTGATTAAAACAGACAGCAGATCGATTCACATTTTAATGTACCAGAGGAGAGTTTCACAGTGCGATCAGCACCGAGTCGACCCCTGCCGGAACTCCTCAACAGAACATGTTAACACGAGAACGCTGTTCATCTGACCTCCAGAGCTTTCCGCTTCCTGTACAGCAGCCGGGCGATGTCTCCCGCCACTTTCTCCACCAGCTGTTTGGGTGTGTTTCGCTCCACATCAAACTGACTTCTCTTCTCACTGTAAATCTGCAAGGGGCAGAGGTCAAAGGTCAGGCATTAGAAACACAATGAGCGATTACATGAAACAATGAGACAATTGTTCTGACACCGGGTCTAGTTTAAAATCTATATCTCAATATTTATATGTATTAAATATTCATGATGTTTATTGTTGACAAAATTCATACTGCTAACGAAACACTCTACTAATGGAAAGTTAATCTTAATACTCATTGTTTATGATCTTTTCACCTTTGAAGAATTAGCTTCATAAATAAATCTCTCTGCTCTATTCTTAATATACTAACAGCATGTACATGTATACATGTACATTATACATCATACATCTAAAGTCAATTAAATGGGCCGACTGAGTTTCTGATTTTGTGTTTCCTATTTCCTAACTGATACAGGAAGAGGGCGGGGTTTCCCAAAGAGCCTTTAATTTACATCACCTAACATAACCTGACTTCACACTTGAAGCTTGCAGCATGCACCAAATGTATTAATCAGAATGAGGGGATAAATATCTGCTCCAGACTCTTCATTTAAATGACATGCATGAAGTCATTTAGTCAACTTTTCAAAAACAAACAGACATAACCTAAAATCCAACTTAAAATCTGGCTTATTAAACAACATTTTCTAGTGTTCCTAATGTAGTGCACCTGTACAATGTTCATTTAAATCAATGATTATGTGAACAAGAGTAAACTGGATGTGGATTTACAGCTGGATGTTATTGATGATGTCAGCTGATGTTTTTCTGCTCTGATTTGCACACAGCAGGTGTGATGTTACAGCCTCACTCAGCTCACCGCTCTGCTGTCCACAGTAATCTTAACCCCTGGGACGGCCACTTATCCCCTCCACCCCAGAGACTCCATTACCCACAAATCCATCTGTGTCAAGCTGAGGTCCAGGCAAAAAGCCAACAGCAATGCACGTCTGTAGACGGGAGTACGGGGTGCGTTTGCAAACACGCGATTACTTAAGGCCGTGCTCCCTAACAGCATGTTTGAGGCAGTGTGTTTCCTGGTTACCCGACAGCAACTAAAATACAAGCACTTGTTTTCTGTCAGCTTGACTGAATGAGGACAGATTTGGCGTCTGCGACAAGTCGTTGCTTCTAATGGGACGGCAAGTTGGGGGGATTGCTGGCATAACCTAGTTTTCAAACCGTAATACTTGTTATTTCTGGAATACAATTATAGTGTCCTTGATAAAGTCATTAGTGTTTGGGGAAAAAATACACAAAGCTATGCAATCACACCAGTATTGTACAATTATAAAACAGGAGCATAGTTCACTTTTCAAACTCTGCTAAAATGTAACGCTTTTTAGGAAGCATCTTTAAGACATTCATGTTTTCTTCCTGTGTTGAGTGGTAAGTGGTTATTTCCAGTCTGAACTGAACAACTGCCCCCTGCAGGCCACAGAGGTTCATTACAGCAGAGATCAGTCAGTTATTTGCATACACATCTTCTCATACCTTGTATTTTACACATTTTTAAATAGTCATCCAAAATACAAAATACTTAAAAAAGCTACATTTTGATTAATATTTATACTTATGTTATGTTGTTACAGTATAACATTTACATTAATTTATAGGATGATAAAACTCAGAATTCCAGAATTCTCATTTCAAAGTTGCATTTTTTGTTATAAGCAAAATAACATCAACATATAAAGCTGGACCTGAAATGACGAGAGATACAGAAGGTTTTGGTAAATAATGAAACAGGTTTAAGATTATTCTGTAAACATTTGTGAGTGACTCATGGACTTTAGCTTTCAGAGGAAGAAATCAGGTCAGAATGTGGAGAAAATCATATACTTTAAGAAGGGAGGAGAGTGTGTGTGTGTGTGTGGCTGGAGGAAGAGGGAACAGCAGGCGGAGGATCTGCTGTTTGGGTCGGGCCAACAGCTCTAGATGAACTGGGCCAAACACAGTCACAGCAGTGAACCAGAGCGCATGAGCCCGTCCAGTTCAATATGCTTCTATTGGCAGTCACACATCACACACACATAAGTACATAATGACACTCTCAAATAAACACACACAACACAAACTCACACATTCTCCAATAGCAGGACAGTAAGTGAAAACACACACACACAGTGTGATCATTAGTGAAGTGAAGTCATTCCAGTACAGCAAACTGAGACTGTGTCAGTATAAACACACAGATGGTGTGAGAGAGAGAGAGAGACAGCAGAAACCATCACAAAACTCCGGCCATCTGATCTGAGCACTGAACATCCAGACAGAGAGAGACACAGAGAGAGAGAGAAGAGCTCACTTTCACCTTCTGTCTTATTTTCTGCTGGTAAAAAGATTTGTTTGAGCTTTTTTCTTTTGCTTTTTTAGCGTGGCTGGTCTGCGTCTCTGAGAGTAACGGTGCGCTTATCAGTCCATGAAGGCGACTGTTGACAGAGACGGATGCAGGTCATTAAGGAATATTAGTGGACTCGGCCAGGCAGACGGCGCACGCATCCCACCAACCACAGAACAGTTCAATAAAACAGAGAGAGAGACAGTCTGACAATGCTGAAAGGAAGCAGTCAATGGAAGAGGAAGATATGGCCTCCAGAGATCTCAGCAGAGAGATTCAACACAGATGTGACGAGATGGAGAGCGCTGAGGGACATGAGTGACAAGAAACATACATAACGTGAACACTGGAGAAGAGAAGCTGGAGACGACAGACTAATAGAAAAGAAGCTCTATAGATCAAGCAGGAAGTAGTGTTCAGAAGGAAGAGAGATGAACCAGACTGTTGTTTTCATCAACAGCGTCTGCTAAATAAAACACACACAGGAATGTCAATGTTGTTATACACACTTGCATCCACATCATGTCTCCAAAAACTGCTAATCTCAGCTGAACTCATTCTCCACAGAAATGTCCTCTGATTGGCAGACAAAGAGCTGCTTTCAGAGACGGGTCAATATGATTGGCTAATGGTAAAGTGTGTTTGTTGTAAGCTTTTATATATTTTATGGGAGAAGAATAATTTAAAGTTGCAGCATCTCAAACACAAGACATTCCTAGTCAACAAGTTTCTGGTGTACCAGTAAAACCAGCAGCAACCAGCACTAACCAGCCTGTAAACTCATGATGGTTTAAGCTGATCTGTATATCAGCAGTTCCATCAATGTCCTCTGTTTACCCCTCTGCTGACGATCCCCTCTAAGCCAAACTTACCGTCACGAGATATTGGCAAGCATCAGTGTTTATGAGGATAACTGACCATTTGAGCAGATGGTGTATTAGATGAGTCTGCTAATGTTAAGTGCCAATGCAACAGACTCCATGGTGACGCTCTGTATTCAGATGTATTGTTTATCTGCTCATTATTTCCCTCAGAATACACAGGAAGATCCAAGCCCTGCCCTTACACACACACACAACACACACTTGCATTACAGAGTCAAAGGTCTGTATTTACACACCTGTTGCTACATTATAATGGCTTACAGTGATGACTGTGTTTGAACAGTACAGAAAAAACACTGTATTACCATAGTATTATAAAGAACCTCGGAGAACCGCACAGTTCCTCATACAGCGACAGCAGAGTGCTGTTTTCATCACTGTAGTGAGGACTTGACAGCTCTGATACATTCACGATCTTTTAAAGGGAATATTCTCTTCTGACATCAAACTGTAGACACACACACATAAAAATTCCACACAGTATAAGGTCAGAAGAGAGGATATGAGATGAAGACAGCACACACTGAAGAATAACAGACATCGGCCCCCCTTCACCCCATCCTCCTCCTCATCTGCTCATGTCATCTGTCTTTAAGACAGATAGAAACGTCAGCCGTTTATTAACTTGCTGATAGAATGAAAAGTGTGTGTGTGTGTGTGTGTGAATATCCGTCCATCTGGAATTTCTATCACATTCTTTATACATGTATCTCTTTAACACCCCCCACTATCTGAGGATAGGGTGATTTTTCATTTTAGATGGCAATGATATTGATTATATATATTTGATATTGAGAAAACGATAGATGGCACAGTGCCAGGTGTTGTGTGTGGTTTCCATGGCATTGCAGTCAGGTTACTAGTGTTGTGGGTGGTTGCCAGGGGGTTTCTGGATGGTTGTTTCTAGATGGTACGTCTTTGCTTCCCCTAACAAACACAAAACACTTAAATTAACCTTTGAAGATTATTGTGAAAAATATATTACCTCCACAAATAACCTATAAACCCAGAAGTGTGTAATAAGAAACAGGAGGGCAGGTTGATGTGCGTGTGACGGGTTAGTTATGTGCCTAAAGTCTGTCACAACACAGGATGCAATTAAGGAAAATTGTGCTGTAATCTGCCAATTACTTCTCCATTCCCTGATAGAGCTGATAACTAATTAATGTAGAGAAGGTAGAAACAGGAAACCAGCTGTGGCACACACACACTTCAGGCTGTCTTTGATTGAGTTTGACACACAACTACAACCTGGAAGACTTCCCTCGTGAGCTGATTGTACTGTGTGTGTCTCAAAGTCATCATGCTAATCAGAACTACAGTTACTCAGTTTCTGCTCTGCTACTGAAGGTCATCATCTGTCCATCCATCTCCTCCCACTACAGAGAAAAATCATCGATGAAATCTTGATGAAACTGACGATCTCAATTGTTTCTTCTAGATGGCAATTAAATGGAGAGCAAATAGAAACTTTTTGCTTATGTCTCCTCAGATGTTTCTTCTGAGAGAAAGACTCAGAAATCTTACAAACGTCTCTACTAGAGTTTCAGAACTCTCAACAACATCACAAACTGAGCTCAGATTTCAGAAGACCATGTGATTTCAAGATTTCAATATGAACACAAACTTATCAAATTGCTCCCAAAGATTTGATATGATTTAGATTTTATATTTCTATTTTATATACATTTTTAAAAAATTACTTTTTTAGCTCTATACCTTTTGTATTTTAACAATAATCTAATTTTATCTGTTTCTACTAAAGCAATTTTAGGAGAAACATCTGTTTGTAATACTTGACATCTGATTAACCCTAAAGATGAAACTTCGGTTAACTAGCAACAACCTGCCTAGCAACCCACCCTAGAAACTATCCAGCAATCTCATAGTGAAATTACATAGAACACCTTAGCAATGGCCTGGCAACGCCCCGGTAACCACCCACTCTGTTTTGCACAGACAAACAACCACTCACATTTTCCCCAGAAAATGTAAAAATGTAGTTTGTGCTCTTGTATCTCTGTGTCAGCCTGAGGCTTTGATTCAGGGTTTAGCTCAGATTGAGTGTGTGTGATTAAGAGCACGAGTGCATTTAGATGTTTCTCTTTATTGTTCTCGATTACGGAACATCCGCAAGCTTTTTCTGCATTTTGGATTAAGTTACTTAAATTACACCAAACATACTCGGCCAGAACTCTCCAAAACAGATCACACCTCCATGATTCACCATTAATCTTCTCCAGGCAACAGACCGAGGCCTGTTTTATCATTGTCTGTATGTATGGTCCCCTAAACACAGATTTAATTCAGTCTGGCTGCTTTAAAGATTAAGATATCAGCCACTGAAAGCATCATTGCAATCGTAATCAAATGTTCCTAAACAGAATTAGTCACAAGCCTGCAGCTAATGAAAACTAATTCAGCAGGTTCACGTCACAACACACCATCAAACCAGCCAATCAAAACTGTCACATCCCTCTCCAACCCTCCAGAGCCGCCTTTATGAAATCAGACTGCCCAGAAAAATGCTTTTATTCACGTTTGACTATTTTTGCTTAAACACAAAAAATAACTTGTCAGTTGTTGACTTGCAGTACAGATCCTACAGTATTATGTTATTAAGTTATTGTGGCATTGCTCAGATCATTCAATGACAAATGTTTGAGTTCATATTGACATTATTGACTTGTAAACTTTAATATCTTGGCAAACCTGAGCACAGTTTAAAACCTCTGAGGTAAAAACCTCTGAGGTAAAAACCTCTGAGGTAAAAACCTCTGAGGTAAAAACCTCTGTGTCTCTGTGTCGGTCTCCACTTGCTCCACTTAAATCTCGTTGTCTAGAAGAGATCATTGCGACATGAATGAGATCTGTGATTTAGTTTTTTCACACATCATGATGTAACACCCTGTGGCCTTTTCTGCAAATGACAAAAACACTAATCTTTAGACTCTCCATAAAAGTTTGTTTTTGCCTTTAGAAAATGCTCAAAAATCACACGAGAAGATTAAAACACCATCTGCTGAAATTACATACAAATGTGTCCTTGGACAACACGTAAAGAGTGATGTAATCTCAGCCTTTC
The DNA here is from genome assembly GCA_036877625.1 of Ambastaia sidthimunki. Taxonomy (NCBI): domain Eukaryota; kingdom Metazoa; phylum Chordata; class Actinopteri; order Cypriniformes; family Botiidae; genus Ambastaia; species Ambastaia sidthimunki. The sequence continues at coordinate 4,241 of JAZGTK010018738.1, read as the reverse complement.
TTATCTCAGCATTCTGCGGGATGCATTCCTGTAAAAGACGTCAAAATGTCACCGTACGAGTCGCCCGCCACCTCAAATGTCAAATGAATTCCAGGCGCGCAGCTGTTGCCCTTGTGTGGGCTAAGTCAATAAAGTTAGCCTTCACTTAAGGAAATCTCCCCGTCTCAGTCCATAGAAACCCATTCAGATATGAAGCTATTAAATTCACTTTAGAGTGATTTATTCAGCTGAGCAATGAGGCGTGTGCCACAGAAAGTACTGGACCAGCATCAACAATACTGTATACTGAGGGTGCCGTTTTCAGAGCTATACACCACTAATGGTGAGAGAAAGACATTTCAAAATAAACTCAAACAACAGCATTTGCAACCCATTTAACTTCCGTAATGTGACATTTATGAGTTATTCAGGATATTTAATGATTCATTTTGATGAAGGTAAACAATGACAAATAGCATTTTGTTTGACTTTGGAATAATGTGGACATTATTCATACTATGAGCAAATAAGGGCACTTTTTAAGTGAGCGTTAAATTGGTACAACATGCACATATGAACAGGCATCTGTGACAACACAAATCACGGTGGGTTACTGTCAAACTCATTGTCATTTCTTCTCTCTGCGCTGCTTCTTATCTTTAATAAGTGGAAACTGAACTTAACTGACGACCACATACTGTTGGTGAGGAGTGTGAAACAGCTGTACATCAGCTCCTCTGATCTGAGATCTGACAGGAAGTGTGTGAGCTCAGACAGGCGAGGAGGAGGAAGTTGATGAAGGCTTGGCAGATGCACGTCCCGCTGGTGAAGTGACAGGTCTGATCTCCTGTAACTGCTCACATTACATCCCCTGCTGTCCACAATTAACACACCACAAATCTTTTGATAAAACACAACTGAGCTCGCCGTCCACTGATGGGATAATTCATTTTATTTTTAATCCACAATGTGGCTTCATTTTTCAAAACAATTCAAGAACATATATGGTTAAACTCAAATCTTTTTAACTCTGAAGTGAGCTGCCGTGATCCAGCACTTTGACCTTCTCTGACACATAAACACTGTTGTTTACCAATCTCTGAACCTCAGAAGAGCTGTTGAACCTCATGAGGCTGGAAAGACCTCAATCAGTCCACAATCAGAAGAAAATTCAGCACTGCTGAGTCTCTCTGTTGGACTGAGTGTCCTACAAATTTAAGTCCAAGGGCACACTGGAGAATCCTCAAACAATCCCCACAGAACACTGACGTGATAGCTGAGGAGCTGCAGGAATCATTTACACCCAATAATGACTGTGTTCTTCAGTTTACTATAAAATAAAGAAGGAAGGATATAATCATGGACTAAACCATCACTCACCAACACATCACCACCGCGCCATTATATCAGACTGAATCTCACAAAAACAGCCCAGGTCACAGAACTAAAGAAAAGAAAACAGACAATCTGGATTGTGAATTCTGTTTTGGTTTCATTCGCAACTGCCCACACATACACACACACAGTTGTGGCAACACACACATGCAACATTCAACGTGCTGTCTGGTGAGGCAGATAGAGCGAGTGTGAGGGAGGCGGAGACAAAAGCAGAGAGCAATTAAAGGGACGCGCCACCCATGTTAAACACCAACAGGGTCGAAGCCCTTTAAAAGGAACTGTCGAGAAGAGAGGCCACTTTAAGAGAAGTGTTAGGAGATAAGGCTGTTAGCACGGCGTGTTAATGTGTGTTCTGTTAGAGAACAACAAGACTGGACAATGTGCCTTTGAGGAGGTTATGAGACAGACAATCTGCATCCTGGCTGCTCTTTTCATTCAATGGAAGTGAATAGGGACTGGAACTGTCAAAAAAAAATCTAATTTGCATACATTCCCATATGGCATACATATCATGCCAGGTATATAATATCTGAGAGAAATAATTCTCACAGGGAAAGTTTTTAATTCATAATGTTATAGTATAGCCTCAGAGAAATTAGTGGAAAAATACAGCATCTGTATAACATCTCCGTTTGTTGTCTATGGAAAAATCGAAGTTAGAATAACCGTAGAGTTAGTAAACACTGACACACGCGACACCCAGAGACCGTCATACATGTTTCACCTGTAAATCAAAGCACACAACAGAAGCATGTGCAACACCAACCCTGTAAAGGCCTGAAAACCTGAAAAGGTAATTTCACCGCACTAGACTGGTGCTAGTTTACACCCTACTAGGTCGTCTCCAAACCACCATTGCCATGGAGACCAGCCACTTAATGACTGATAACAGCAAAGGACCTGGAAACGAGCAAAGACTGAGAGCGAGAGGGAAAGAGAGAGAGATATCACGTGGAACAAAGAGAGCAATTTAGTATCGGAGGACAGCGTGAAGCTCGATTATGTCGTCGGTGTAAATGATCATTAATTTCTCTCTGTCCATCCAGCAAAGATAAATGTCTCGTTCTCTCTACTGTCACAATGGAGAGGGATCGTACCATTTAGAAACACCCCTATCTCATCTACCACTAACATCCAGCATCATATAGAAACATAAACAGCAGTATGAGCGAGTAACACTCAGGAGGGCTGGCGGTAATATTAATATCTGAATTTCTGCACTGACTGGGTATTAATATTTATTATCAAAATGAATTAAACCAGCACAGGAATAAACCATTAAAAGAAACTCATCCAAAGGTTTGACTGAAAACACAAGTGATGTGTATTTTTTCTCAGCTGCTATCACAGAAACTTCCAGACATCCGTGGAGGGCAACATAACCCCTGGTGCTTCTCCAATCATTTCAGCCGGAGGGAGATTTTTAGAGACTGCCATTTGAAGATATTCTCTCTGCCTCAAATGTGTAATCTGAAATGGCTTACCTGTGCCAGAAGAGCTTTTATGAACACTTTGATTTCTATCTTGCCTTGTGAGAGCTGTTGGACGGTATTTTTGTGTGATTTTATGGTGCATTATGCCTAAAAAACTGTCCAGAAAACGGCACCTGAAATCAGCCGCAGGAGGGAGAAATGAATATAATAATCACATGCATCATGCAGCCCTGCAAACTGAAACAGGAGAGTCAGGGGCGAACATACAACTATAACAAACTAACAAACATTAACATTACCTGTGAGGACTGTATGTAGATAACACAAAAGAAACGTTAGATTGTGATTCTAGTGTAAGTCTGAGTGCTTCTAGTTGAATTTCATGAAATCTACCAAAGAGAAACGCTAGAAAAAAGAAAAATGATGCGTTCAGTGTATTTTAAAAACCTTTAATATATAGCTGCATTGCACCATTAAAATTAACCACAAGTGTAATTGTCCATATCTAACAAGACTCGTGGATATTTATGTACATATGCTTGCACAGATGACGCAAAATATATAATTATTTTACATAGAAATTATAATTTTTCCTCTCACCTGCCACATTTAAATATTGTGACATTACAAAAAAGTTCAGCAAGCAGGCAATGAATTGTGGGTAATTTTGCTCAGTCAATGTGACTCAGTTTTCACCTGGCCAAGCCTAGCTAATTCCCTCACAGCCTTTTCTGTTTATTAACCCCAAGCCTATAATTTAATCCCACTTTGATATTAAAAAAATACCCAATTAGGCAGCTGTTCAATTCTTCAAACACAGACAGCAGAGCTGTTTTTAAAGATGTGTGGAAACACAGGGTCATTAACTAAAACAACTGCTGACAGCTTCACTTCAGAGAAATCAAACAGCCATCATTATTTGTCTTTTTTGTATATTTTTGTCAATAAATGAATGACTAATACACTGAAATAAATCAGCCACACTGAAGGTACTTTCATGTGGACACTGAAAAGTCCTTTAAAAGTAAAATCAATGGACATTTTTGTTGTTTACTTGCCCACAAAAATAAAACCCATAAAAGTGAAGAGAAGTGAAGCTGTACTTCTGTCCACACAGAACGCTTTACACATTTCTGCAGCAGCTGTGACAGGAGAAGTTCTCCACATGACTACACAATATCACCATTTAATCCATGTTCTAAATGATGTTCCAGGTTCAAATACATGTATCTCTATTAAAATCATCTTCCGCATGCTGTCAGTTATCACACAAAATAAAAGTGACTCAGTTTGTCAGACACTGAGCTGCAGCTTTCCTCAAAATGCCGTTACAGGTGTCTGTTTAAAGACAGATGAACTGCAGGTGTTGAGCATTGCTCCTCAGGTACAGCTCCAGCTAACACCCAAACATTCTGCTCAAAGCAACACTAA
>JAZGTK010018737.1:0-11707 GCA_036877625.1 Ambastaia sidthimunki | reverse complement strand
TTGTTCTTACTCAGAAATGAATTTCTTTTTCTGTCATTTAACCAGAGTTGGTTATTGGATAATGTTAACCAACAGACCCAAACAAGTATCTTTCAAAAATATGATATCTGAGAGCAAGAAAATGGGTTCGAAACAGCAATTCATGTTGACTTTAAAGACATTTGTGACCACAACGAGACATATCCATCCTGATTCACAAATATAAATTCCATTGGTCCTCAAACCAATCCATCACTTACAGCACTATAGTAAGATGAACATACACACAACTGAGTGCTGAAAAATGGCCCATTTTACACCCGGAAAAAGGTTGTGATCTTCTGTTCCAGCATGGTTCCAACCTCCCCGCTGGGGCACAAGGGCTGAGATTACTACTAAAAAAAGAAAAAAGAGCTATTTTTCTTGACACACACACACATACATTGTCTGATTATCATGCATGAAATCGCCAACAGACCAAAGTTTCGACCCTGGGGATAGATCTCTAATGCACTATGCTAGCTGGTTGGCTTGAACGATATAGCACCATCTTGTCTGCATTTAGGTGGAGGAGGACGGAAGCAACAAACACAGAATGCACGAAACACTCTAATTAAGATCAGAGAAGGATTATGGCACTAATTCTGACAGGCAGGAAAAACCCTGCTGTGTGAAAATTACTCTGAAAATAGAGAACCCCTCCCTTTCATTTTGGGAACCGAAGTCGACTTGCTTAGCTCTTAAAATGTTACAGTGAAACATGAGGTGAAAGAATGTTGCAACAAGGTCACAATGGTAGAACTTAAGTCAAGTAGTCGTTAGTGAATCTACCTTGTTAAAAAATAAGAGGTTCTAAATCAGGCCCGAACAGAAATGTCACACTTCTCATTATCCAACCACCTCAGTCATCAGCTAAGTAGAAACAAGATCGTCTCCATGGTGACTTTAAATTACCAACTCTTGAATACAGTTTTCTTGTCAAGAGTAAGACCACCCACTGTACCAACCCACTATCATCTTCACCACCCGGGTGGGTTCCTTCCTAGGCATACCCTGCTGTGGTGCCAGGCCGGCCTCATGGGAAGCTTCATTTAAAAAGAGAAGGGACTGTGTAGCTCTCTGTTCTGTATTACTGTTTATCTGTCATATCAGAGCCTATATTAATGAGTGTTTGGCTGCAGAGTGAAACTTTCCAGTAACACCAGGAGGGGGTAAAATTGTTTCCTGTTCTGGCTTCTAAAATACTGTAAAACACCTCCTGAAGAGACACGAAGGCCCTCCCTAGGCAAGGAAGGTTAAAGTAACCGGGTGAGTGTTTGAGACCCCCCAACCTAGTCCCTCCTCTGTGCTCTTCTTTAACAGACCCCGTGTTGATCTCAAAGCTCTCCTTAAGAGCAAGTGTTTACCATTAGGAGCAGCTCTGCTTCTGTTAGCCCTCAGAGATCACATCAAAACATCCCATTCACCTCAAAGCACCCCCATCCCTCAGCATGAGCACCAAAGCCTGATAGCCGTGACAGGATTAAAACCAGGCTGACAAAAACCTTCCTCAGTTTTCTCAGACTTACTGATGACCGGGGGAAGGTCATCACTAAAACAATCCACAGTATACTGAGACCATTGGAGAGCTTTGTTAAAAGACGTCCCACTATAATCATGCTCTTTGTTCTTCTAGTGCAGGAGTTCATTCAAACTACAGGAAGTTCTTTTCACTTTAAGTATTGACAGACTATACAATTCATATGCTTTGAATAGTCACAAATGGAATCCATGCACATTTTCTGCACAAACTGTAGGGGAAAACTTATAATCAACTGAGAGTGAGAGTTCTTTGGCATTGCGACACTAATACTATTGGATTGAATGAGTCATGTTTAAAACCACTGCAAAATGCTGAGACTTTTTTATTAAAGTTTTATGTTGTTTGGCAGTCTACAGTTAGACTATCAACAATTAAGTAGCAAAAAACAGTTTACTCTAATTATTATTTTGATCTTTAGCTACAGTGTTATCAGAGTGATGTGTTTGTGACCGCTAAAAAAAAATCTATAGAAATCTGTGGAGCTTTCTGCAAAGTTTATCAGAGGCCTAGCTTTGAGCGACCAATGATTGAATGTAATACAGACACTCATCACCGTTAAACATGAGTCATCACTACTAAACTGTAGTGAAACTATGTATCATTACCACTAATGGAATCAGTACGAGAATTGCCAAACAATCTGTCAACACATTCTGAGATGAGTCCGCACACCCAAACACAGATGACTCATTCTATCTGAAAAGGTCATGCTTTAGAAAAAAAGAGTTTTGAAATGTCCGTATGACATTCAAGTGTATGCCTGGGGGCCACAAGATTGATGTTTGAGAACTTTGACCCACAGAGGGCATTACAGAATGTGAACTCTAGACACAAGACTGACAGAGGAACCTTTTGAGGCTCAAGCAAAAGATCTATTGAGGGCTCTCAGAGTTGGATTTAGACAGGAATGACAGTGGCGAGGGAGGCAGCTTGTCTTGTGGCATTGGCTCATATCAGTATGCCTGTATTGTTCCATTTATACCGCTTTGCCACAGAGGACCCGCCAGCTTTGGCAGAAGGCCTCTCAGGGACGAATGAAGGAGAAGGGGGCAGGTGTGTGTGACACTGGCCACAGAGGGTCCTGTGTTGGTCTATCAGCGGGGGAGTGTAGGGGGAGCTCAGAGAGATAGGTTAGTCAACAGCCGAGGTCACCCTGTCTCTGGGAGGCTCAGATAAAGCCTTGGAGGAGTTGTTAAGGGGCTTCTGATAGACGTTACTAAGCTCTTTCCAGGACGGTTGCAGCCCACTTCGACCTGCTGATGACTTGTCAGAGCTGGCGTGCCAAAATCATTCATCCACTCACACAGATTCAGATAAGCCCAGGACAGAGCTGGGTGGGATTCTGCAGGCTTGTGTCAACGAATAGACTGGGGGCAATACTGAAAGATGTGCTAGGAATGGCAGACTGAAAACAGTCACTGTCCCTAGTCAGACTAGATCACATCTCTGAAGCAGCATGTCTGTTCTCTCACCTAAATCTTTGTAAATATTTCCTGAGCCCTAATCAAATAACAATATATTCTTGCCTAGCCAGACATTTAACTACAGCAGTTATAATTTAGTCAAGCGTGGTCCAGTGGCAACCAGCCAGGTCCTTTCTGTCCAATATTAAAAACGTACACTATTTTTCTATTTTGTTTTGTGGCAAGTCTTTTTTGAAATAGTCAATAACGCAATAACAGCCTCATTCAAACAACTGCACAGCAGTCTCAGAAAATGTGTGGAAATGTGTGTAGGCTGTAATCAAAATTTCTGTCTGTCCAAAAGTAATAATCACAGATTACTTCACAGACCTCTCAAAAAGACATAAACAGAATGAATAAACCGTAATAAGTAAGCTAGATATTTACAAAGACCAAGTCTGTAACTAATATCTGTTGGACATTACTAACTCCCCAGCTAACTTCCTCAAAAGTGTTCATTGTATCAGCCCCAGTAAATTATAAATAATTAGCCCAAGCCAATCAGAAAGGAACAATATATGGCAATATAAGAGGCAATATAAGTCAGCTCCTGCCATTTTTGAGTGAATTATGCATCAGCAATCTGCAAACAGACTGTGGGTGGACTAAATATTGTCTTTTAAGTCTGAACTTAATATAACAACATCAACAGTAAAGTTAATGCTGATGCCCTCAGTACAGGACAGAACAGAAAGAACTTACTGTGGGGAGGAACTCTGATATTAGGATAAATTAATTACTTTGTTCTAAGAGGTACTTTGCTGGATAGTGTGTGTGATTGTTGAGTTAGTTTATCTTCTTCTCATTCTGGAATTACTCTTTGGCTGTGCAGCGGTGGGTCTTCATATAATTAAAATATGCTAATGCTGTTCATACATTTATGTCTAACAAGTTTTAGTCAATTAAGGTAGAGAATGTTTTTCTCAATCAGCAGACCACAGTAATAACTTATAACCAAACATGAAGAGGTGATGATGATGAAATCAAATGAGGGCCATTTAGTTTCATGAACGTTCTATGAGGTTCTAGTTCATTGCTCGTCCTTTTCTATTCAGGTCCTGAGGCTGTCTTTTGAAGAGAAAATGAAGGAAGTAATTTCCAAAGCTACACAAGCTTTTGATTGTGTTTATTCACACACTCATTATTTTCACAGTTTGTTCTTTTTTTCCCCCTTATCTACAAGACACTCTCTTAAACTCTTCCAGAAAAACACTCATCACAGCATTAGTCACACAAACTCAGTATTTTGCCTGGAGATCCAATTCACTGTCTAGGCCAAACCCATTTGTGTGGCGTAATAATCAATCATTAGACTGTGAGGGGACAGTTCTAATGAAAGCAGAAAATAAAAAATAAAAACACTGCCAGCAAACAGAGTAAGAATAGAGTAAATCGCCAAACGAAGCCACCCGGTATCCTGTTACAGGCAGAACTGCTGTGTCAGACAATCAAACAAAAGCCTAACGTTTGTTAATGATTAACATTTGACATTTGAGACCACCGTTTCCACGACAAAACAAAGCTGATTGCTTTGGCCTGGAACCTGTTAAGCCTGCGTGGTTTAACGGGTAATCTGGCTGTTAAAAAACCCTGAGATGGAGCAGACTTTGATGAGGGTGGTGGATCAGAGATATATTTGGATGGTTGGGAATACCCAGAGGAATAGAGATGGCACAGGTGACTCTTTCGTATCCTCTGTGTCACAAATATAATTGGCGGAAACACTTGTTAGTTAGGACTGAGTGGGAATGGAGACAGTGTAAATTACCAGTGAATGCAGTGTGATGTCAGCAGTGCTTCTAAATCAAAGGCTGTGGCTTTCTTAGCTTCAAAACAGAGACTATATTTAAGATGGATATCAAAAGCTTTTTGCTGACAGGGGCTGGAGGTCAGAAAGAAAAATATTGGGGGCCGCCCATAAAATGTGTGGTGTCTAACATCAGAGGCTAGATATGTACATTGCTTGTCTACATAAATTGAACAGCTCCTACCGCTACAGTTCCTGTAGACCAGATTTCATCTACATTTCTGAGATGCATGACTTCTGGCCAGCAAATTAAAATTATAAGTAAAAGAAGCTTTGACTGTTCTCACTGTAGATAAGGAGTTGCCACTATCTAAGCTACAGTTGCAAATCTTTGCAACTCCCCTTCAGTGGTGAAGGCCATTTCTTTTGCTGAAGCACAAATTCATTTCATCAAGCATCTTGAAGAAATGCATTGAGGAAATGTGTTTTGTTTGCTCGGGTAAAGGGTCCCATTTAAGCAGACACACACAATCAGACAGAGAAAACATTAGTATACTAGGCACATACTCTGTTTGAGCAATAAGTTGCTGCCAAGGAAAGCTGTGCTATCTAAGAAGGAAAGGCTCTCCTTCTTAGCTTAGAGACGACATCTCACTTAGACCATACACATTATGAAGTTTGAGTGGAGCACGTACCCTGGAGTATTCTCTGATATTGTGATTTAATCAAGCTTATGCTCTAAACTTGACATTGTAAGCTAGTTGACTATTATGAGAAATTGCTTACAATGTTTCTTATTTTTAAATCACTTGTAATTGTAATTACTTGGATTAATATTAAACAATGTAGCAATCTTTGAGCAAACTTTTATATTTGTTTTATTTTGGTTACATCCTGATTATGAAAACAACTCTCCAAACTCACAAAACAAAATGCCTGGACACATGAAGGAATTGCATTCCTGCACAAAATAATGCATTTCTTCTGATGCCACTTCTGATTACTGGCAAACCGACATGGCACAGCAGCCCTTGATAAAGAGCAAACAAAATATTACTTCAATACAATACAGCTATTCAGCAGAGAGCGCTACACAGGTACCCACGGTTAATCCAGAAGGATTTCTCAGAAAGCTTCTTTATTGAAGAACATCCATATTTAATCACAGTATCAGGAGTACAACATGTAGCCTTCTGTGAATCACACACTTGCTTTATTATCGTATTTGCAAGAAATGTCTTATATTTGCTGCAGGCGAAGAGAGGACGGAGAACTGAATGATTTTGTAATGGCTTCTGGCACATTCATTATTCAATATGAAATAGCCTGAAAGTTTATTTTAGCGGCTCCGTTTCACATTCCGAGCTGCCATTTCACACACGACTAAATTGATTCAATGGTGTTGTGCAAGGTGAAACATTCCGAACAATTTATCATGCGGAGGTAGACCTCAGAAACAAAAGGCGTTGAGAGACGCAGAGATGGGGGACTGTGCGATTGTTTGAGCACACGCTGGCTGGTTATAAACCAGCTCTAAGATTAGCTCTCAGCAGATAAAACGGCCAATGCGGCTGCTAATGGCTACAGGGTCAAGCTCTCGAGAATTGACTGAAAGACTTGTAGGTGGTTGCTTTGAAATCGGCAGCCTAACACTTCTAATCGATATCGGCTTGGTCTTTAACAGCAGTGTGGGATTGACTAATACCCGAATAACGTGAGATCAGAGGGTTTCTTGTAAGGTATTCTTAATCTAATGACAGCGAAAAACAGATCAAAGCAGAAGTGATCTTATAATTAATCACAAGCTAAATTGATTTTTGCTCAATGTAGTTTCATTAAAAATTGCAGATTATTGAGCATTTTATCACAGCGTAATTTGATTGCTTACAGTAATTGTAAATGTTAAGTTAGGGTTTGGCTAAGATGTCTGTCTGTCTGTCTGTCTGTTTAAACCTAGTAAATCAGTGTTTTCCAATTTATTTATTTTTCCCGTTTTGGATGGATATAATCTAACATTTGATTCAATTCATAAGCTTGTTAGTAGAAACTCTATCACCTGAACTGGGTGCATCATAAAACAAAGACAATGAAAATGTGCAGTGTTGGGCTACTCCAGGGTCAGGACTGGGAAACACAAAACTAAATCCGAGTGTGTACAGCCACTGTAGAACAAATCAGAATATTCTTCAATGTAATCAAGTCCATTTGATGATTTTGTTTTTTATTCTTGTTCTGTATTTGAATGTGGACGGATGGAATGTGGAGCATCAAGTAATGCAGCCTTTGTGCTATGCAAAGATGAGACAGAGAGAGACAGACAGTGATGAGAAAGAAGAGAACACAATGCCTCTAAATTGAGGTAGTGTGTGGGGAGGTTGGTGGCAGACAGAGGTTCAGAGGCGGTGCCACCAATCTAGTTATGACCCCATGTAGTGATTGCTCGGCAAAACTTAGCAATTACACCAGTTCCCTCTTGCGCTGTAGGCTACTATGCAATCAGACCGCTGTCTTTCATACTAGAAGCAAAAATATGCCATAAACTGCCCAAAAACTTCACCACTGTGCAACCGCCAGGAGGAAAAATGAAAATAAAAACTCGTTCCAGCTCATTAACATTGTAATAATAAGATGCAGGAGACATTTTACATGGCTGTAATTTTAAACACAAAGATTTGTCACACAATCATTTTGCTGTTAAAAATGTGTTTTAAATTACACACAGCGGGGTCTAAAGGTTCGAGACCGCTAGTGAAAATGCTTAGCATTTTTCATCACAAATTATATTAAAACAAAATTTAGGAGGAGAGTTAAATTGAAAAATTAATATGAATTTTCTTAGTATTTGCTTGACAGCATGCATTTGAACTTGCACGAACTCTGCTATTTATCTATGTTATCTCAGCATGATATGAGAAAGTGCCAAAGAGCATCCTATACTGTAAGTGTCAAGGCAAGCAAGTAAATCTGACCTGTAGAAAAGCATTAACATGGTCACAAAGTTGCTTACATTTGATTAGATACCTAAAAACACAGCAAAACCATTTAATTTTAATTTATATATAATTTTAATTTTATTTATTAGTCAAAAACTTTTTAAATAGTTTTTTAATGTTGTCTCAGACATTCTGTGTAGTGGGATCCAAAAGCCTGGTTAAATCATTCAAATCATGTTAAGTAATTAGGATGCTGGTCTCATCAGTTATCTGCAGACAGAAGCTAATGATTAGGCGGATGTAGAGAACATGTGTTGAATCTTTTACAATGTTTACACCAAGTGTCTAAAGGTGTTAGAGTCATGTATGTTCAAGTCATTTCATTTCAATAATCTAACGAAAACAGGAAAAAAAAAAACAATTCCTGCATTAGTCCTGCATTCAGGCTTATTAAAATAGGAATCTTCTTTTACCTTACAAAGTTTTCTTACATAGTAATTTCATCACTATGGGCTACATTGTCAGTGTAATCAACTCGAAAAGTGAAACTGTTCAATATTGTCGGGAACACTTAACGTGACGGGTCTGTAATGCAATTTAATAAGAGTTCATTTTTGGGAAGTTCTTTTTTTGCTCCAAATCATTTTTGGGAATACTTAAAATATAAAAGTGTCCCATAACTGCAGAGTCACCTCTTTGAAAGCCTGATGTCTTTGAAATACAGCAAACACAGGGATTAAAAAGGCTTTTGATTTTAAAAAGCCAATAAACCAATGATGCCTAACGGATATAAGAAGTTTGCTTCTTTCTCTCTTTCTGTCCTACAATGCTCTTCCTGTATATTGGAGCCCTGGTAAAGTCACTAGATCCTTGAGTCCACTAGCCCTCAAGTTTCTATATTTCAACCAAAGCCACAGAAAAACTCAAAGGTCAGTTTCTGAAGGTCCTTTTCACATAATTTTTATGGTCTGCGTGTCAAACAGCTTGAAAAAGACGTGTCGAGAACTGTACCGGTGCAAAGTCAAGTTCCTGCCTTTGAGGCAAAACATCACTTGCGGTCTTTTTTTAAAATACAATCTGATTCAAGGCCCCTGTCTTCAAAAGAATATGAAGGCTGGTCATTATAAGCTCATCTCAGCTGGGTATCTGATGAAGAAATGAAATCTGCCTTATAACTTCAAAGCTTTTCACTTTGGTGCAGACACCTGGCTGTCCGGCACAGTCTACCAAGTGCCCCTGGCAAAAAGAACAGGGACTTTTCATTGGCCAGCAAAGACAGAGTGTAACCTTCAGAAAATTGTGTTATGATATTCCAGCGTGATGGAACACACTAATTCCAAATAGTGGATGGTTTTTCTATCTGCTCCACCTAAATTTTAAGTGCCATCATAGACCCTGTGCGCAGCATGATTGAAAAATACATGCAGGCCTTGAATCCTCAATATTAATTAAACTGTTTATGAATCCATTTACCTACATGAGGCTGCTGGCACAAAAAAGGCTCTAATAGCAATGGCCTGAAGCTGTATTTGTGTATGTGCATATATATACAGTATAATGCATGTATGCATTTGCGTGTTTGTCAGAGAGAGAGAGAAAGGGGGGGAAATCGAATTTTACCCTGAAGTCATCTCCTATAGAAACACTTCAACAGAGCAAAAACTAATAACATATTACTGAAAAAGGTGTTTATAACAGAAATGTTTGCAATTTCCCTGAAAAATTATGTAAAAACATTTAACAGAGAGAAGGCGGAAGATGAATGCAGGACATAAACAGTACTTCAGTTGGGTTCTTTTATAGAAACATCACAGCTTTCAACTATCAGGCTCCTGCAGCAAAGACCTTCTGTTCCCTCAAAGCAGGAGGTTCAGAAAGACCTGCTGCCACCTGATGTTTTCTTCAAATACTTGTCAGGGCTGGGCACACTGTTATGGCATCACTCTAGATTTCTCAAACCTCAGAAATTTTATTTAGAAACAGGGAAGACAAAGCCGAGGCATGTTCTGAACAGAATGAAAAGATAAAGTGAGCTTAGCTTTGTAGTTTCAATCATGCAGGGTGATGCAGCACAGCCACTGGCAGCTGGAGCAAGAACGAGGGCAGTTTTCACCCCACAGTTTTACCGCACTGCTCCTGGGGACCCTCTGGATTCAGTTACCACAACAGTACAAGGTAAGATAAGATTTAAAAACATTTCATCGGCCAAGAACAAGCCATGAGCCCTGTATTCCAATACAACACAAACACCTGAGGAATATCAGAGCAAAATCAAAACAATATTCAATATGATGGAGCACTTTGTCGTCAGAGTTTCTGCTCAGGTGATGTTTGTCATGGTTCACAGCCATTTTGGCCCAGAATTGGCCCAGCATTTTAAAGCAGAAATATTATGGGACTACATGCAATTGTCCCCTTTAACCTCTGCTGTAAATGAACATGCCTAGGGCCTGTTGTACACATATGGGCTGAGTGTGGTACTGCTGTAGGGAAGGTTTTCACACTGACTGCATTTGGATGTGCAACACCTGTGGTTCTATACTAAAACAGTGGTTTCTGGTTATTAATAATAGATCTTTCCTTCAATAATGGCAATAAATTATAAAATGGTTATCCAGCGATAACCATTAGAGAGATGTTATAATAATTGTCATGAAATCAAACCTAACATCATAAGGACACAAAAAGAGCCTGCAAAAAGTTGTTTTATTATTTTGCTGCTTCATAAAAGCCTATATATGTATACATTATGTTTGTGTGTGCTTTTACCTTTATTTTTTAGATTTATTTTATTTTCAAGTTTCAAAATTCAGTGTAAATATCCTTGGATATTTTTGTCTTTTGTACAGCTGCTTTGCAACAATGTACCATTGTGAAAAGCGCTTTATAAATAAACTTGAACTTGAACTATATCCCAATATTCTATACAGATGTGCAGCACATGCACCCAGCGTGATTGCTTCTACCTGTTAATACTAGCATCGCAATAAACATGCCATTCCCATACTGCAGACGCTGTGAAACGGTCTTGTGCATGTTAGCATCTCGCAGAGCTCTTGTGCTGTACTTCTGACACACCAGATGTTAAAGGTTGAATCACAAGGACAATGCAATGATTTCAGATGTTGGGTATAATACAGATGTATGGTGTTCAACGAATAAGAAGGGGGGAAAGTAGCTCCACTGCCACCCGGGGTGGTGCAACATCTGATGCTACAGATAAAACCGATCAGTTGTGGCAATGAACCGTTGCCTGCCTCTGCCCATCTGAGACGCAAGAGGTACCGAGGTAAGTTCATGAAAGAGATCAAACACGCTCCAGAGCTTTACAGAGATATGTTGCTCTTCCCCATGCTTGAGAAACCAACATGCTAGAGAATAAGGGAACTGACAGTGAAAGTTCTAGAATAGAGGTGAGGGACTACCTGAGCTGAATAAAACAGACATTTTTCTTATAAAACCAGATAAGAAATGCATTTATAAAAATAAAAGTAAACCAAGAGACGTTAAAGGAAGTGAAAATAAGGCTGAGACACAATGACTACAACCACTTGTCAGCACCATTATGCTTTCTTAGTTTCTGAACTTTTGCTTCCATTAATGTCAAAATTATTGTCACTTTGACCTGCTAAGTATCAAACGCAAAAATAGAAAGAGGAAGCTTCAAGAAATCGAGGAGGTAGGTCATTGCCCACAATCAGTCTATTTTGATTGTGATGTATAGTGACCTTTTACTTGTTTCTCATATACAATAAAATATCACAAAAAATTACCCTACCTCTAGTAGTTCACACATATTGCTCAGTCATGTGGCTGTGTGTGAGAAACCTTGAGTTTCGTAAGTCAATTTCATTAAATGGCAACCAAAATGTGGTCATAAGACCAGTGCATGGACTTGAATCAAACACATATTTCAGCTAGTGGCCCCTATATTTAGAACAGCAGCAGATTAGCACTTTGCCCAGAAAAAATACATTGTCTCTTATCTTGGGAGAACACACTT
>JAZGTK010018736.1:0-11707 GCA_036877625.1 Ambastaia sidthimunki | reverse complement strand
CCTTCACTTGCCCTCACCAAATATGAATAGCGAAGAAGTGAAAGCAGAAAAGGAAAGAGAGGAACTGTTAAATTCTTTCCTGTCAAGCAGAATGAATGAATTGTTGTATGTGGGGAAATCAGTGTGGCTTGTGAAAACATGCAGTACAGCACGAATAGGATTCTGAGAAACATTTTCAGCTTTCCAGAAACACATCCGCGGGCTTCTGCACATTGGCTTTGAAATATGTTTTAATATTTAATAAAATGGTACTAAATAAATGAAATAAAGTGAAGCATCATGTTAAACTACCTACTGCTTCTGTCCAAAAAATTTCACAAGTACTTTCTACAATAACAAAAACAATATCAACTTTTCAACATGCCCTATTTTTTGAAATATTTAAACAAATTTGACGATTTAATACCACATAATACCACAAATTATTTTCCATGATACATCCACAATATTTTTATCTAGTTTACGTTTGACAAAGTTTTAGAAAAACATACATTGGCTTTTTCTCTGTGGGTTTCTTTCGCTTTGGTTTCCCTCTTTGACGCTTTTGGCCTCTTCTCGTGGTCTGTGGGCCTTGCCTAAAAAAATAGAAAAAAGTTACATAAATATAACCTATATCTCTGCATGGCCATACTGTAACTACAATTCAGGCAAATGATTTGATAAACAGACGCAAAACTCTTAAATGTAATTGTAAAATAATTATTTGATTTTTTTTTAATTCAGAGAGATTTCAGTTACAGAAAAGACTTAATTCTTGTGATTCCTTCTCTATGTAGCTCCTCAGGGGCCAGTGGCCTAATTAAGCAATAAAATGAATGTTCTGTTCCATTTCCCAACAAAGGTTCTGACTCCCTTCCAGCAGTGCAAGACGTCAGCCAGCTGGACACAAACATACACACACACCAGAAACTGAATGGGTGTCTTAAGTCAGTCTTATCTTTGTAAAACCCTTAGAAACACTAGCCTTTCTTACAGTAGTTTCATACAAAAAACAAATACAAGAGAACCAAAACTAGGGATCACAGATCCACCTAGCAACACCTTAGCAACCACACAGAACACCCTTGCAACTGCACAGCAATGTGCAAAATCCACTCAGAACACTTTGGCAACTGCCTGGCAAAGTCCTGGCAACCACTCATATCACCCTAGCATTGTGGAGATAAGTACAACACTAACAGGCATATTTTTCAGGAAATGTAAAAATGTAGTTTAGATTTCCATCATTTTGAGCAGATTATAAATGACAGGTGACAGGTGGCACAAAGACGAGGCACATGTGCAGTCGGGCTGTATATTACTGGAGATGAGGGGGCAGAACTGCTTGTTAAAACTGAATATTGCAAGATTTCTCAGGTTTCACAACACAGAAAAGTGTGAACTTGGGGACGGTTCATTTCGGTTGCCAAATTCACACATTACGCCCCACTAAAATACAATTTTAATTAATTACTGCCTGCTCTCATCACAGTTCTAATTACTGGATTAGTATATGTGTATGCAAATTAAAATAAACTCAGTTTCACAATAAAATTGCAACTTTAGTGCAGTCATTTATGTGACTAACTCTGTGTCAAATTTAGCATGCTTGGACAAGCACACTGTTGTTTTTTGAATAAACCCCTAAATTAGACTCACACGTGAGTATTAAACTGAATACTTATCCTACTGTACACAATCTGAGTTATGAACATGAGTGATAACTAAAATAGTGCAGCTTGTGGGGAAGACGTGGATGTTTTCTAGATGTTTTCTAACTCCTGCAACAGGTTAAGGAGCAGAAAACTCTTGCAATCCATAATTACAGTTAAATAAACTGAACTGCAGGCATGTGTCTACAGTAGCATCCTGGGCAGGATCATGACACAAACATTTGGTAAAAGTGGTAGCTGTGCAGTTTAACATCAGGGTCAAAGTAAACCATTATCAAAGCTGAAACAGACTGAAATAACCCTCCTGCCTTTCACACACAATTAACCCAGCATGCAAACATCTCCATGGAGTTAATGTGTATGTGTGTGTGTGTTTGTGCACAGTGGGGCAAAGGGAAAAGAAAGCAAATGCTGTTTACACTAGCTACCTCACACCATCACTTACTGAACACACACACGCGTGCACACACGCACACACACAGAACTTACCTGGTTGGCACTGCATGGAAATTTTCTTTTAGCCTGTGAGAAAAGCAGACAGTTTAAAAGTGCTCATACTTTTAGTATTAAATTTAAGTGTCTATCTTTTGCAACATTTCTGCTATAGATGAATGAAACCTCAAATCAAATGGTAAGGTGGGTTGTGCTACTTTTCTAAATGATAAGACTTTTGCCTGACAGAAGATAAAACAGGCACAAAATAGACTTACATTTAATGAATTTCGGCTCTTTTGAATTGGCCCAGTAAGTAACACCTTGGCATTCACCAAGCATACCTGAACACCCTAGCAACCATTCAGAACACTTTAACAACAGCATATCAACACCCTGGGCCCTTCTAAGAAATGTGCCATGGTTAAGTAGAAGGAAAATAGCTTTTTATTACTCTGCAGACCTGCAATTTAGATATCAGAACTGAGCTAATGCTAACACCAGTTTGTATATAAACGTATTTGCCCTAAGACAATATTTTTAGCATGTCTTAGGGCTAAGACTGAGATAAAGGTTTGAGATAAACAAACCTTTGAGATAAAGGTGTAAGAACAATCCAATTGGATGCAGGTAATCAGAGTTAACTTTATGTTATTGGCTGGTTGCCTGTGCAGTCAGAGTGGGCGTTTAAGCAGCTTGGAGTTGGTCAATGGTGCACTTGCTGTGGTGAGTTCAGCGTGTATGGGGTAGATCAGTATTACAAAGAGAGGACAGAGAGGCGACCACATGTAAATGTTCTTCCCAAAAGCCTGCCTCCACCCCTGGCCCTAATCCGAACCCTTAAACTCTGAAAGGGCTTTTGAGGAGAACCTCACAATGACCCGATAAAGAGCTGATGTTGACAGCTCTGCAAACTGCCAGAAGAAGAGTTTTTGGGATCACGCCTCTCGGTGACCGTGCACAGGAAGTACTCCACTGGGAAATGGGCTCATCCCCCATATGACAAACAGGGTGGAAGTGCATGTGTGTGTGCTGTGAGGAAAAGTTTTACAAGTAAGAGAGGTTTTGCATAGATGTGTGGGATTTTTTACCTACACTTTAAGCCAGGCTCACACTAGAGAATTCTTGGGGGTGATTTTACCCTGATTTTTCCCTTCCGAGAATCATAGAAAAAACTGTATCCAGGACCTTGATTGAAATCGATGTTCGATATATATTCTTGTAATGTAGGCGTTTACAGATCAAATTTTACACCTCTCTGCTTTGAAAAACACTGGGGCTGCATGTTTTATATTTAGGTTTTAAATCGGGATGATTGTGTCTGTGCTTTCACAATAGCCAATGAAAGATGGATGTAAATGACAGACCTTATGAAAATTGTGAAACAAGCTAATTTACGAGTCCGTTAGTCAGTTGAGATGGAGGAACAGGTTGTCAAAGTGTGGCAACAACATGAATGCATGACTACCTGTACGTGAAAACATATAACCGCTTCATCCGAGACAAAAGGAGGAGAAATTGCCTCCGTTTTAAATGTATCAGATGAGTGTAGAAAGGTGTTATTGCACTAGCCAGCAAATGTTAACATATATAATAATAATAGCGACAATAATTATAATAATAAATAAAAATAATATTAATTATATTGTCAGTCTATATTTTGTTTACATCCACTTCCCCATGAGTTCACGCCAATCGGTCCCTCTGGCACAAGAATCCTGATAACATGTGATGTCATGATTTTTAAATCTTATAGTGTGGCCATGTTTAATGTTTTTTTTTTAGAGAAGAAAATCTAAAAATCTTCTCTAAATCTGAAGATTCTCTTCATGTGTGTGCAACCAGATTTCATAATTGGTCAGGATTTTAAAAATCCTGTAGTCTGAGCCCAGTTTTTTGTCCACAGAAGTTTACCAAAGCTGTCAAAGAAACTCTCTTTGGGGGCATTTGTTAACGTGCACAAAGGAAGGGAATTGTAAGCATTGAAGCAAGAAATGTCTTAATACATTTAAACTGCGTTGTCTATAAAAGTGTGGTATGTCTTTATCTAGAGAGCAAGATAAAAAAGTGTGTGTGTGTCTTACCTGCACTCACACTGGCTGTGTTCTGTAAAGGGCAGCTGCACCAGTTCATGCTTCATGTATGAGGTTTTCATGAGCTGTAGAGCATGAGCAGAATAATAGGGAGTCAGTGTCCCACACAGATGCACAGTCTGTCCTGCATAGTAATGACTCAATCTTTTATCCTTCAATCTGTCTATACAGTACGTGACCAGGATCCAACCTTATCCATTACACTAGAGGCTCCATCCACCCACTCTGAATATGTATGATACCCCATGCTGTGTGTCCTGTGTGTGTGTGTGTGTGTGTGTCTTCCTAGCTTCTCTATACTACGCTGTAAGATTTGTGTAAGATTGTGAGTCCAAAATCTTGCTTAGCACACAATGTTAACATGATCAGTGTCACAAACTTGCTTACATTTGATTGCACTGGACCTCACTGTATGTGTTTGTAAGAACCTGTGTCTCTGATAAGCATGTTTAGGTCCTGATGTGTGTGTGTGTGTGTGTGTTTGTTTATGTAGGGTCATGTTGTGTTAGCCTGCACATGATAAGCATGTGAGGTATGTGGTGATATGAGATTTGTTGGTCCATGTTTTGCACCTCCATGGATATAGTGTGTATGGAATGTATGTGTATGTACTGAGTCTGTGTGCAAGTATAGGTATGAGAAACATATTTGTACATGTCCTATAGAAAAGGGCTCACGTTGTAATATGTGTAGCAATATGTATGTAGCTGTGGGTTTAGATATGAATCATGACTGACACTTTATATACATTTTGAGACTGTGTACATGCTATATATATATATGTCAGTGTGTGTATGCATATAGTAATATATAATTGTGTGGGTCTGCATAAAAAGATTTAATGTGTGAGTCTGTGTGTGGTAGTGCAGAGATGTGTGTGTACCTCCATGACGAGTGTGTGTGTCTGTGCTGGCACACACTCCAGAGCCTCATCAGAACAGCAACCTCCACAGCGTCGCAGTGTTACACACGACGGCAAGAAGAAGTGATTGGTCTCCCACGGAAACTCTTGCCAAACTTCCACTAGTGTCTCTCTAGGATGACAGCCACTTTTCTGATACACGTCCAACCACCTCACCACTGACAGAGAGAAAGAGAGAGAGAGAGAGAGAGAGAGAGAGAGAGAGAGAGAATAGGTAAAAAATAAGTTTAAAAAATGGTTACACTCTTAGAAACTAAGAACCAAGAAGTGTTCACGGTCTGATACCATAACACAACTTAAAGTCCACAAAGAACTGTTTCAATTTAGTTATTCTTTATTTATTCTTCAGTTGTTTAGAACACCATCTAGGTACTAGTGCTTTAAAGAACCAATATTTCTATCTAAAGACCCTAAATTGTAACATTGAGAACTGTAACATTGAGAATTGCTTTCGACTTTCAAATAACTATACAGCCAAATTAGAAAAGCTATACAGAAAAAATAGTTGTAGATTAGTGGACTGGCCATTTGGAATGTATATTACAAAAGTTACTCAACTACGTCATTTAGACAAGACTATATCTACAGTATTGAATGGTCTTAGTGTCTTTTATTAAAATGACACTATATAATAAAAATAACAAGACTTTTGTCAAATTTTATTCATTGAGTTCACTCAGTGTCATTGACTGTCCATCTTGGATTTTACCAAAGCAGCATAGACAAAACACCATACACATGTACCTATCACCGAACAGAATGAGTGTGCATTAAGCAGACATCAATACCTTCCAAAGATCTGTGGTTTTCTGTTGGCTTCCAGTGGTCTGACTAGAGAAAAGAACATACAGACACAGAGTCAGACACAACACGCAGCAGGGATAATAACAAAAAGGCTTATCGGGCTGTGTGAAAGTCAAATGAATAGCTGATTCTAGTGTCTTTTTAGAATGTAAGGTTGAGAACATGAATCATGTTTTTCTGAATCAGCTGAGTGTGTATTTGTGCCAGAGGAGCATAAAGGTGGAAATTTGTGTATGTTCACACAAACACACCCTCTATACAGTGAGGTCCACGCTTGAAACAAGGTCACTGCTGGGGGTGACAGTAGACTTTGCACCACCGTGCAAACACACACACATACAGCTTCCTAATGGCTTGTTGTGTTGGTAGTTCTCAGAGCATGTGTGACAGTCATTATAGCTGATCTTACTCTGACACAGGCCTGTATGTTTGGATTATTTTCTCTAACACAATCCACACAAAAAAATACTATTTTTGTACAGACTTCAAAGCAATAAATAAAGGTTTATTCTAATTACAGAAAACATTCCCTGGAAAACGTGGTGGTTTGTGGCACTGTGTGGGGATTAACACTGATTGGTTAAGTGTTGGGAGGAGTCCGTAGCTTCTGTGTTGCAATATGAGAGTTTAATCAGTCAATTCTTTATAGACCTCCTGCCATTGTGAAATACAACTGCCAGGTTCAGGGTTGGCAGAGGAAACGGTTGCACACACACACACACACACACACACACAGTCAATCACTTTCTTTCTCTGAAACGCACATACTCAAAATCTCAGCACTGCCAGTTTTTATTGCAGTAGCAGTTGGCTGGATTTGGCTGCGTCAGCCCCTCTTACTGAAAAGCTCTTGAGTTGAAGCACCAATCATCAGTTTGGCAGCTCTGCTCTCCCACAATCCCCCTCCACCTGTGGGTCAGCTTGCTGTCTGAGAATGCAGAGGAGGCTTTCAACCTCAACAGCAGGTATCAAGCACTGCTTAGATCAGATTAGATCAGATCAGAGCTACAGTGGGCTCCAGAGGTCTGAGACCACATTGAAAATCATTGAAAACATCTATAAACAGATGTTTTAAGATATTTAGTTTTAGGATGTTTAGTTTTGAACCAGATTATGTAAAATAAAGAAGAAATATTATAGATTACAAAACATTTCTAGGTAACTAGTGAAATAAGCAAATTTATGACATTGACCAAGTTAACTTGTTTGTACAAAAGGTCCGATCTCTTTGCATCCACTGTAACACACAAGATGTTCTTTGGAACGTTCTCACATCATGCTGGAATAACATGGATCATTAGGTTTTGCACAAACTTGTGGAGTCCATGCCAATTCAAATAGTCAAATTACCAATTCATGCTGTCATTAAACTAAAAATGGGGCAAACCAAATACAATGATATTTTAATAATAACATACATTTTTCAATTAAACTTTTTGCCCAGATTGTTATTCAGGTAATATGAGAAATAAGACATTTTATATTAGATTATTGTTAATCCTAGCAGTCTAAGGGACCACACTTTTGGACCACATTGTACAGTAAAGGCTGGACTGTAAACATTAGATGGATGACATTATGATGTGCACCTTAAGAACTTTAGCATCACTGATGTATGTGATGTACTGTGTATGCCTGTGTGACAGACAGACAGCTAGAGACAGCGAGTAAGAGAGACCTAAAGGTCACAGGGTTAGCCTTTTGAAGGTCATCACCTCATGCATTCGGGAACCGTTGGGATGTGAGGCATTTCTGAAGGTTTACATTTCACAGCATTGTCACTATAATCAAACTAAATATAGTAGATCCCTTTCAGGAACCATTATCAAATAAACGAAATTTCGGCTATAAACACAACGAGACAAATGACACATTTGCCCGTCGACGGGCTGCATCATTATGAAGACTTGTGTTATGCATCCATAAAGCATGGCTTCGGTCACACGTAGACCGACCACATACCGCTACCGCTCCCACATAACGCAGATTTAGCGATTGTCAGCCTTCTGGTCTCATATTTCAGAACAACGTAACTAAAAAGGGAACATATACTGGCCCGACGGCGGTACTATTGACAAAAATATGTGCACGTGGAAAAAGGAAAGAAATGACTGCGTCACAATATAATAAGATCTTTAAAAAATTAACATTATAGTATTTAAGACACAATAAACATTCTATAACATATATACTCTATACTTATAACAAAAATTAAAAATGTATATAATGTATTATATAATTATTATATGGGTATATAACAGCACATTATATTAAAAGTATTACAATTATAATTAAATTAGGCTCAATATCATAACTATCTATATCTTATATTACGTTACCATGTGGGCCACGCCCCCAAACATTCACAGAAAACAAGCTCTTTATACGAACAGTGACATGGATGATGTCATACATATTAGGATCATATGTCCACAACAGTGGGATAATAAAGATATGCTGGGTGTCATGAGTCTTTGAGGTCTTTAAACGCAACACATCTGCCATTATGCCACAAGTCAACGACCGTCATGTTATTTCAATACGAAAAATCTTGCTTAGAAGAGTGCTGTGCATTAACTGAGCTCTAATATAAAATGCATTTCACAAAGATTAGTTTTCGTATGATATATTAACACATACTTAATTAGGATTGATGTAATAAGGCTAGCCCAGAATTGTTTTAATCTAGGCTGCTCAAAACAGTGAAACATTACACGTTTCCATTAGGAAATCACACAGCGCTCAACTGTGTTAAAGCGTAATTAAATTAGTAAGTACTAAGCAATTTATTTGTTATTATTCAGTGGAGCTGCTTGGTAATACTCTTTGCTGTTCTAACAATAGAAAGGCATCATAGTAATATGTGGATTTTGTAAATAAAGTGTTACTGTCCAAATTTTATACAGTAAGAATAATTTTTATTGAAATCCTGTGCTTACCGGGGTCTTGGTACATTGTGAGGGTATTCTAGTAAGTGAGACGAATTGAAACATTCCCAGAAGAACTCGCAGTTTGATCCCCATTGTTTGAGTTCACCAAGAAAAGTCAGAAACAGTTGCGTAAATGATATAAAGCGGTCCAACGTCCAGTCTCACAATCGTTATTTCTCTATGAATGATTATTCCAAACTTTCACGTCTACCGGATCCAAACATCTTTAATCCAAACAGTGACAATTTACTGAGCAGGTTCTCAAAAAACAGCGCAATCGTCGACCCTGTCATGGTTTCATTACAACATAAATGCAGAAAATTAAACAAAGTTTTAAAAGCAAATGAAAAGCGGACGAAAAATTGGCTTATTAAGTATTGAAATCAGCCTTTTATATAATGTTCTGCTTTAAATAAGATCGCCTTCATTGTATTTCAAATAAATCCCAATGCATCTATTCATGTACAGAATAGTTTGCGTGCGCCGGTATAATTCCACGCATTTTATTTACACCGGCTCCCTCCCAGCAAAATTCCCAGTGGCAAACAGTGTCCTGTTATAGTACGTCCTTACGATCCAGGGAAATAGCCATCCTGTAATATACGAACACGTATATCCTCAATATACGACGTTGCGTGAGTCTTAAAGGTCTCCGTGTCTCGCGTCTGGCATATTAGACCCGCTTTACGCGGCGCATCCCGTGATACTGTAGGTCACCAGTGAAATCATGCCCACCAAAAACCTACGATGACGTTTCCCTTGACAAACAAAACACCGTATATTTCTATAATGCACGACATATGCCTAAGCTGCACTGCAAACACGCACAGTGCAAATCACAGTCGCCTGTATAAACTAGGAAGGAGATAAGTGAACCCTCAATAAGGTCGTTTCTCTTATTTGCCCTTCAGGACTCAAGTAGAGGCGCACACGCTCAGCAACTCTCTGCGCGCGTCATCGTGGAACTTTTCTTTTTTTTCCGACGCGCAGACTTTGCTCGCGCGCAACCGGCACAGGTGTAACACTCACGCATCCCGAGGTGGGCAATTATTAACCCACTCCCATTGTCTATTTTTTAATGTTTTTCTGCAACAGGGTGTTTTGTGATCTTTTCTAATGGAGTCAACCATTTTTAAATAAATCATTATTAATTCTTGTATGATAATAAATAATTATACATGCATAGTTCTGGTTCTGAACAATGATTTGTCAACATACAGGGTCAACTCCAATCGTGCTTAAACACAAGACATGCACAGTAAGAAACTGAAACTGTTTAGTTGGTACCTTAAGGAGCTACCTTATTTGTTCGTGTTTGTAGTCAAGTTTATTGTGAATATTATTTCTGACTTTAATAAAGACAGCCAGTTTACTTCAGTTTTAATATTTATTTAAAGTTACCGTACATTTTTCCCCACAGTGTTTTATGGCTATGCACGAAACACCTGTTTACCTAGATACTGTGTATATTATTCCGCAGCACCCATAGAAACCAACTATTAACGAGGGACTATTTCTTCTTGCGGAAGGGATAGAAATTTAAAGGGATAGCTCACCCTTAATTATATCCTGTTATCATTTACTCACCCTCGTGTACTTTCAACCTGTACTACATTTTTTCTTCTGTGAAATTCAAAAGAAGAAGTTAGTGTACTCTTTCATACAACGAAAGAGGATGGGGACCGGTGGACTGTGAAGTTTAAAAAGACATAAAAGCATTCATTTAGTGATTCTTGTAGCACATAGAAAACTTATAACCTAAAAATAATGTCCAATGAAAATTTACTTTGGCTAAATTCTCAATATAGCACAGTCTCTTGTAGGTTGTTATTCAAGTACTGTATTCTCTACTTTGACAATATCATCAGATGAAAATTTAAAATAATTAATTTGATGGACCTCTACACGGGTTGGTTCAACAAACTAGTAAACCTGTAACAGGTCACATGAACCCTTCCCACTTTGCTTGCATGTGAAGACTCTCAACATCACCCACAGGTATGTTTGGGTTATACTGAGCAAAAAAAAAGGAAAAAATATGTGGGTTACAGGAATGCGGGCTGTTCTATCTTTCCTGAACTGCTTAAGAGCATTATATCTGACAACTGCAAAGAGTCCCTTCAGAGTTTTACTATCTAAAACTGCTCTGGAAAACCCAGAGTGGACGGGAGAGAAGGTCCAGCCATTACATGTTCAAATAAACAACCTGGGCCAAGGTCACAAGATTTTGCCATTGATAGTGTTGAATGGTGGGCGATGCTGTTTGCATTTCTGTAGAAGTTCACACAGTGCCCTGTGAGAGTTCAGCTTAAAAACGTCACAATGATAGAAGGTAACTAGTTCTTGTAGAGAAAAGGGAGGGGAAAAACTTTGAAACATTGTCCCTGACTCATTCCTGAGAGCTATCTTAAAGATCAATCCAGTGCAGAAAGAAGCACCTGCATATGGGTATGTGCGATATCAGAAAACCACATCAGACTGAGTCCCTGAATGTGGAGTCACAGAGGGAAAGAGGAGCCCAGATTGTCAACATGTACAGGGTTCGGGAATGTGAGGCCTCCTTCAGATGCATTTACTGCGGTGGACTCTAGAATGTCGTGACAGCTTCTAGAATGTTGCAAGAAAGGCAGAACATCAGAGTTGAGCATGTGCCACACAAAGCCGCTTTTTTTCAGTAAAAAACAATAACTGATTTGAAAAATAGCTTGCCTGTGCATAATTTGATGTCATGATGCTAGGTGTTCTGTGTGGTTTCTTATTGGTCCAAGTCAACAGAGCCCATCTCAAAGTCTCTATGAAGGTCTGGTCCGATAAAACTCAGGTCCATCTTCATTGTAAATCGGGAGTAGTTATGGACCAAATTTCTATACTTAT
>JAZGTK010018735.1:0-11708 GCA_036877625.1 Ambastaia sidthimunki | reverse complement strand
ATTATGGGTATATTGTAGGTTATATGACTACATAGTTGGAAATAGTTGCAGGATTTATTTTAGAGGGCTATTCCTCTAAGTTAAATTGAGAATGCAGAGTTCTGTTTCGCATAAGCAAGCTTTGTCATCTGAATTCCCATTAAAGATGTTGGTTCAAAGCTCAGACATCTGGAAAACTTGTCGCACACACTATTAGGAAGAAAAAGTGTGCATAAACAGCTTCTGACCGGATTGCACATGTTAAGGGAGCATAAGGTAGATTTCCCATCATATAAGGTCTGAGACCACACTGAAAATCTGTGTTTTTCTTGCTTCCCTTGAAGCACACAAGATGCTCTTTGAAATATCCTCAAATCAGGTTTAAAGCAATATAGATCGTTACACTGACAATATGAACTGTAGTATCATTTTTACATATCAAACAGACCTTTTTTCCTCTCATAACTATTTTTGTGACTTAATTTTTTCAATGCTGTTGTTAGTTTGGCCGAACTCTCCAGTTAGTTTCCTTTTCAAAAGCAAACAAACACAAAAGGATGCTATTTGCATTGCGTTGCTGCCATGCAGCTTGCCAAAAAATTTCACATTAGTTTCAGCTGACTGTGTAAATTATTTCTGAAATTGATGAGCTTGGTAATATAAATAAAGGTCAAATCACAATTTCCAGATGTGCGGTGAGCTCAGATGCGGCCAGCTCATTTGGAAATGAAAATAACACTCCCCGCGCTGTTGATTCAGGCAACACGCTCAAAGAACTGAGAGCTAATTCAGCGTTCAGCTGCCCAGCGCCACAGATACGTCCATTTTCAGTCAGTCCAACAATGACACTGCATGATTTCTGTTACCCTCTAATACGCAAAGTTCAATGACGCAAAAGTTAAAAACCCTTGAGTGGAAAAGCATTACTTCTTTTCATGTTGTTGCAACTGTTGTTGCGGTGGGTGAGGCGAAAGTACAAAAATCTGCATTTGGGAAGAAACAAGATGGACATGAAAGATGGTCTGAATTGCAGTGAGGAATGCTCTTGTCATGGGACTAATGGAAACGTTTGTGTGAGTAGCCATGAGAGGGAGATGACTGCATTATCACAGCCCAGCAGATGTGGCCGGCAGCCATGCTGCTCCGAAAAAGAGGGAGAGAGCGATGAGCTCGCCCATCCCAGCTTCAGCCACTGGCAAGGCCCCGGGGAGATCCACCTGCATAATCTGTGTCAACAGGTTCCAAATGGCCTGAAGAACAGAGAAAAAGAAGAAAAAAAATTAGGAAAACACTTACAAAGTAACTGTCTTCCTGGTTTTAACTCACAGCTTCAATTAACAGAAGTCTAGGCTGACCTCCATCACCTCCTCATTCATGCAGCGCAGAATCATTTGTTGCGCCTGTGAGGATCAGCGCACTCAGTCAAATTAAAGAAAAAAGGCAAAAGAAACAGAAAAACAGGAGTATGTCTCATTCTGTGCTAGTGGCTAGAGTGAGCAGCTTTGGTCAGGAGCATTTGATGTTGGAGAAAGTCTTGTTTGCTTAGATTAAGATCAAATAGCAATTAGATTTTTTTGTGTCTTATGTCTTGCAATCTACACTTGTAGAACATTATGTATTTTAATATTGCACTTTTTGGTACACAAAATATATTTTTATATATTTTATTTAAATATAATTGTTTTTGTTTCCAAAAGAATTATGTGAATGTAGCATGAATGCTGAAATTCAGTTAAAAAAATGACATTGATAAAGTATTTAAATCTTACCTTTGGACTAAGGTTTGGACTAAGGTCTAAAATCAGATTAAATTGATTTAGATTCAAAAGTCTGTGCATATAAAGAAAGTAAATTCTATTTGTTTGCCGACAGATGTTTCAGGTGTAATATTGAGGCACGTAGGACAGCGTTGGCCTTTGTTTTCTTTAGTTTTTGAGGTTGAGGTTGTTCTTTTCTTCCTGACTTGGAGTGGCTGGATCTTGCATTCCTCAGCCCTGCGAGCTTTCCAGTATCTGTGCTGGATCGATTTGATGGTAGATGTTTCCACTAACACTTCCTGAGGGCAGAAGTCTAAGTATGTATGTGTGTTAGTGTGCATACGTGTTGTTATGCCTTAAGGATGACAAAGCAAAGCTCTTGGTTGAAGACCAAGCAGATTTTCAGTCTTTCTAATACATCAGACACACTTTCAGAGCAAAATCAAACCATATTTCTCGTTTGATAAAAAACTGGCAAGATTAAACAAGTCTTGTTGAGGTTTATTGAAAGCAGCGAAAGGCACAACCAACAAACTTGGGGCAACAAAGCAACGGAGGAAGTAAACAAACTGACCTATTCATCTGCTCCAGCCTGTCTTTACTGAAGTCATCTATTTATAATAAGTCTGGCTGATAAATGTTTTAATAAATACGTTGCATAATTCATCGTCGTCAGCCTAGTTTTAATTGACTTATACGAGTGTTGTAGAGAAGATCAAAGTGCTGATTAAAGCGATGTATACATCGCTGTCCAATGCTCCTACTCAGACACCAACTTCTGAGAGATCAGAGAGGAAGTCTGGACTGAGACCTTCAATTATTCACCAGGCTAATTAATTAACTGATTGATTACTTGATTATTCCAAACATTGTTGATGCTGAGATCTCACTTTTCCAAGGGCACAACTGGAAATCACTTCCTGTTCAGCTGCATAACAGAAACAGTTCACACCAAGAACTAATATAATATTATCATGTCATTTTCTTGCTGTTATGACTACACATTATATTTTTTCTTCAGAAAAAAACACAGGGGAGATTCAGTTTTTTATGTGACAAAACATTGGTTTCTTGAGAAT
The DNA here is from genome assembly GCA_036877625.1 of Ambastaia sidthimunki. Taxonomy (NCBI): domain Eukaryota; kingdom Metazoa; phylum Chordata; class Actinopteri; order Cypriniformes; family Botiidae; genus Ambastaia; species Ambastaia sidthimunki. The sequence continues at coordinate 8,893 of JAZGTK010018735.1, read as the reverse complement.
TAAGTATTGTAGAGAAAAAGTATTAAAAACAGGAAATTACTCTTCAATTCTCAATGTTTACATCTGGTCATTCCAACTGAGTCACACTTCCACATCTTAATTTCAAAATAACTTTATTTAAAATTATTGTAAAATAAACTGGAAATTGAACCTGTGTTTTCTCATATGCAAATCAAAAAAATTGACAACAAAACATGTTTAGACCTAAGAAGACCTGTTTAGCTGCTTTAATTTTTTTTTTAAATATTTTTTAAATAGATTGCTGTGTTTCATGTTATATATATTATATATTATCCTGCATAACAATAGTAATCCAGGATCACCACTCAGGTTACATTCTGTATGTAACCAAGGTTCCCTGAAGGGAATGAGACCCTGCGTCGAAATGCTTCGGGAATGCCTCCAGCATTTATGCACTCTGAATCACGTGTCAAATCGTCCAATAGGGTTGACGTCACGTCCAGGAAGCTATAAAAGCACATGCTTTTGTGAACGCCGGTAGCTTTAAAAAAAGGAATGAAGCAAGCGCCAGCAGGGGTACCTGAAGTATGGCATGAGACGCAGCATCTTGTTCTCTTCAGGGAACCTGGGTTACATACGTAACCTGAGACATTCTCTTTCAGGAACTCGAGCTGCGTCAAAACGCTTTGGGAACGCCCACTATCACATACTGAGGGTTTTCCCTGCCCTCTGTGTGAAATTGCACAGACTAGGGCATGATAACAGAAAAGCCAGGAGTGGCTTGCATATCGAGGTCATAGTGCCTTACAAAAGTCAAAGGTGTGGACCATCCCATAGAGTGACCATCCCATACCCCGAGTAGAGTGAGCCTTGGTCCCCTTAGGTGAGGGAATAGCAGCGGACTCATATGAGATGCAAAAAGCATCAGAAATTTTGTGACTGAGTGTCTGCTTGGTCACGGGGAGATTGCGCTTATGATGACCAAAACAGACGAAAAGCTGGTCAGATTTATGCCACAGGGCAGCTCTGTACTGCTCGCACTGGACACAAGCGATTTATTTTTTCCTGGTCATGCTTCCGAAAGGGAGGAGGACAGAAGGCCTGCAGTACAACTGGCCATAGTATATTAGAGGGTACTTTAGAAGTACTGTATATCCCAGACTTGGGTATAAAAAGGGTTTGGCCAACCCGGGCGCAAAGTCTAAAGATGAAGGTGCCACAGAAGGGGCCTGAAGGTCACCCACTCTCCTCAGAGAAGTGATTGCCAACAGAAATGCCATCTTGATAGACAGAAAATGATCAGAGATTTCCTTGATGGGCTCGAAAGGTGGAGCACAAAGAGCTTCTAGTACCACTGCCAGGTCCCAAGGTGGGACACGAGATCGTACCCGGAGCCTCAGCCTCAGTGCACCTCGGAGGAAACTAGAGACCCAAGGGTGTTTTTACCCACTGTTGAAGCGTGGTAAGCAGATATAGCAGCCACATAGACCTTCAGAGTGGAATGGGTTAAACCTGCAGAGAATCAAGCCTGCAGAAACTCCAGGACTGCATTAATGGTGCAGCTGACTGGGTCCAGCTGGCGTTCTCTGCACCATGAAGTGAACAACTTCCACTTCAGGGCGTAAAGGTTCCTCGTAGAGGGAGCTCTGGAATGCAAAATGGTCTCAACAATCTCAGTTGAGAGACCAGAAGCTACAAGCTGTGCCCCCTCAGGGGCCATACCCACAGCTTCCACAATTCTGGGCGGGGGTGTAAAATGGCACCCGCCGCCTGAGAAAGAAGGTCTCTCCTGATGGGAATCTCTCACAGAGAACCGTTGAGTAGATCTACCAGATCTGAGAACCATGGTCGAGTCGGCCAGAATGGAGCTACTAGGAGTAGCGACACTGCATCCTGGCGTACTCTCTCCAGAACTTCCGGGAGCAGAGCGATCAGGGGGAAAGCATACAATGGTGTTAACAGCGTTGCCAAACAGTCTAGAAGGCACCAGCTGGGCGTCCATTAGGAAGACTCTGTCTTTCCCTTTTATGTCAGACAGGGTCAACCATAAATGCCTCTCTGCGGCCACCAGGGCTGCCGGAGACCGCCCTATAGCACGAGCGCTCTCTTTGGTGGCACGCAAGGAGCGGTCAGCGGTTCGCCTAAGCTCGCTTACATCCTCAGATGTGAGGCTCTCGCCCTCAACTATCTCTTTTAGCAGGTCAGCTTGATAAGCCTGCAGCACACCCATAGTGTGCAAGCAAGCACCAGCCTGACCTGCGGCCGTGTACCTTCTGCCTGTGAGCTCTGAGCTGGTGTGCAGAGTTTTAGAGGACAGGGATGGAGCCTTCAAGGACGATGCCTCACCAGGGGACAGGTAGCCTGCTAGCGCCTGTTCTACCCGGGGCTCTGCTTTATACCCATGCTCACTCAGTCCTGCCACATTACCATAATTATTATGGTAATTATTACTATGGTTTTCCCAGGATCTAGACACCTCAGTGTGCAGATCCAGGAAAAATGGAAGGCTCCTGTGTGGAGGTGCAGACCGGCCACAGAGAAAGCGTTCATCAAGCAGGCTTTTCTGTGACACAATCTGTAGCTCGGCTAGCCAACTGATATTTAATTTGGCCAAAGCGCAAGTAACTACCTCTAGCAGCTCCTCATAATGGGGCGAAGCGGAAACTTCCTTAATGCTCTCAGCATCCACTTCACCTGTGGATGAGAAGCGGAGGGATGAGCCCTCCCCCTCAGGGGAAGTAACTGCAGAGCGGGCTTCCGACCCCAGCAAGAGAGCAGAGGATCTAATGGGTGAGGAACGAGATTCATTTGCAATCCAATTCGAACCCAACGAGTGCATCCTCCGCTCTGCCTCAGCAGAAGCGGGACCAGCACCATGGGGAATGCTAGTGAAGGCTCCCTCCTCGAAGAGAGCCTTCCGGGAGCGAAGCGTGCGCTTTGAGAGGCGCTCAAAATGCACACAGTTAGCCCCCTCAAGAGCTGACTTAGCGTGCTTCGCTCCCAAACAGACAATGCATAAAGCAATGCATAAAGCAATGAGAGCAACGCTCTAAAACGTTGCTGCTCATCTCTTTCTAGTCTTTCCTTTTGCCTTAGGCATGCTAACTTAAATGCCTCCCTACTCAAAAGGACAGACAAACAATGACAAACAATTTGATATAGAGCGCTTCGCTGAATGACTGAAGCTACCGGCACAAAAGCGTGTGCTTTTATAGCTTCCTGGTTGTGACGTCACCCCGCCTGTGACCACACAGGAACAAGTGGATTTCTGTGAAAAAGTTTGTACAAATCTGTTTGGATCTTTTCTTTTAAACAAAGCAAACATAGACAATCTTAATTCACCAGTTTTGTTTAATTTGGAAAACAAAAGCCTGGATATTCTCATTTTGTGAAGTAATGCAGGGTTAGAGGTAACTTTTTATTTTTTGTGTTAAATAGGCAATCCACACATTGAAACTGCAGCAGATTCCCGAAATAAATCATGAAAAGTCAGTAAGATTGTCAGTAAGTGTCAGAACAGAAGTATGTAGATGAGAAAAACATAGTCAAAAACTGAGACAGGAACTGTGACTGTTTTGTAGAAAAGTCTTAATTAGAGAAATAATTCTTAAAGTTAACAAAGGGGCTTATTATTGGTCAGCCCATTAAGTAATCAAAATAAAAGCTGTTCTGTTTTCATCATGCATTTATTCGTACAAAGACCTTCAATTAGCTTGTCTTACAATGTGACAGTACCTTGTAAGGTTCATTTCTGCTGGAGTTTCAGAGTCCCACCAGGCAGCTGAAATACTGTAAGATTGAGTTATCGTAGTTGCTGATGTCATTGCCCAAGTAAGTGATGACACGTGACCTGTGTGGCACAGAGCTGAGAGCAGGGCTCTGGCTGAGATCACACAAGCTCTTTTACACCAGAGTTTGATGTTTAACACCCTGCATTGTGTGAAGCCTGGTGTCTTCCATCAACAGTGACAGTGGTTGATTACTGAGCACCAACTTCCTGGAATTAAGACAGAATCACTGTGGAAAATATTTATCTTAGTCATAAATCAATTGGCTTGGATTGTTTAACACCTTAAAATGTTGGGTGTTAAACATTTAGGTCCTGCAATATTTTGACTCACACAGAGGGGCACTATCAGTTGCAAGGAAGACTTTTAAGGAAGGCTAATTGATTATTATGCATTTTGTCAAGTAAGATACAAATTAATTTGCCTTTGCCAGCACATACTTAAGTCGAGAATCATGAGGGAGAAACAACGTATAACTTTGTATGAGCATGCACCAATTATAAGAAGCTCCTTGTACAGGTGGTTCAGATTGTCTTGTTGCCCGAGGCCCACATCAAACACTTTTTAAATGCTATTTCATGTCTTTGCTTGCCCATATCATTTTAGCTTGTGTGAATTTACACTCATTCATTCACAACGTACAATGTATTACATTGTATTGAAGACTTTAAAGAATAGTTCAATGATTCAAACTTTTTCTTACATTTAGGTAGAGCTAAATCAAATACAAGAGTATGTGATCAAGTGAACTAGAGGTAATCGTATTATCAGGTTTGTACTGCAGGTTTATACTGCAGCATGTTTAATTTCTCTGGAAAGAATTGCATTGAATGAAATGGTTAATGTGTAATTTGTAATCAGGAGATAAGTGGGATGTGGATTCTTAGTAAATATTCAGTGCAGTTTATAATTGTTGCACTGTGTTTATGTAGCAGACTTTTTATTTAACTATTATTTAATTAACTGTTTAAACAAAGACACTTTATGTTGACTTTCATTTATAACATTACCATAGTATTTCAGGGTGTTTCCTGCTTGTGTGTTAAAAATTAAGATAAACTAAAATGATAAACTGAACATTGTAGCATTGCTCTGTGGCTTCTCTTCCACCCATTTTGGCCTTTTGATCAAGTGTCTGCAGTCGAGCTCAGTGGGTGTGGAATCGACATCGTTCTGTCCCCCCCCTCAGTTCATCCCAGGAGAACCATTCAAAGCTGCATTAATTATTACACACCTGAACAATACCAGTGGCTTCCAGGGCCAGTCGCCTATACATCACAGGAAGTCAGGAACATTTCATTCAGGCGATGTAATGGTTTGACCTTTCTACCTTTGGAAGACAGAAAGGAAAATGGAGAAAGGGGTGAGAGGAAAGACAAAGATTGCGAAGAAGGCGGCGAGAAGTGCTGAGTCCTGGACAAATGTATGTTAAAGCATATCCTGTGCCGACACTTTTGGTTGGTAATTGCCATGTAATGAAGTTATTAATGTTTTGTTGAAATTAAAGGCCTGATGTCCCCTGACTCTTGAGCCTCCAACCTGCTTCACTTTTGTTGGCCTTCACAAAAGAAACACAGGCAATATGTGAAGGGTCATTAATTTTCCTTCTCTCTTGTTGTCCTGTTTTGTTTAGATATTTCCCCTCCTTCCTTTACTATCTCTTTTACCAACTCCTCCCCAGGGTGAAATGTAAGCTTTCATTTTGGACCCCATTCTGTTAAACTCTGCTAGTTTAGGGTAGTAAGAGATTGACATTGTTGAGGTAAATTAATTGATAGCCTCTTTTTTCTCTTTAAAAATGTTTTAAGTAGCCATGCTGTTTTATGGTTGAGCAAAATCGCCTAGTTACACATCTGGGAACAAAGCAAATGCATAATGAACTAGGGGCCCAGAACCCTGCCCTGCGGTGTCCCACAATATTGAGGTGGAATCAAGCCTAATTGGTAGTGTGTGGATGGTTATGGTCCTGAGGTCCTTATCCCACAAACACTCTGCCCACTCTTAGGCTCTCCTGCTGGGGCTGCATGACCCTGAGCAAGTCCTTATGGTACCTTACCTGACCCCAGAGCACCAGGAGAAGCAGCCTTTGCCCTCTCTATCTTAAACCCCACCACTGAATGTCAGGAGGCGCTCTGGATGAAATCAATAGCTATAAACAGCAAGGTAATAAATTACTGTTTGTGTGGGCTTCAGACAAATTGGAAGCCAGCAGGAAAACTGTGAAAATGGTCTTCATGTTTTAACTCTTGTTTCCCATTAGCCGCTCTAGGGCAGTAAATCGTCTTGAGTGAATTCATTTATGCATGCAAAAGCCACTTGATCTGAAGCTCTGCATAAGTCATTGCTACTGTGGCTGAAATAAAGACTCTCAGGAACAGTGCTAAAGAGGATTTTCATCATTTCAGGGTCTTTGGGGTCCACAATATGAGCCAAAGCAAATTTTCATATTACTGCCATGCCATGGATCAGTTGTGTAGTGTATTAAATTCTAAATGGACAAAACTATTGATTATTGTTTAAAAATAATAAATAATTTGCTAGTTAAAACTAAAATAAATTTTGCAAATATGCAATTCTAGAATTTCTTCTGTAAAACACGATAGGCTTGTTTTCTGAAAACCCATGCAATATTCTGGGATTGTATTCCAGATCATGGATAAGATTAAATCATCAACAAATGGGAAAGTTCATCAGCATTTTTACATTGCAATTCACTGTTTGGTGCTTCTGCCTGCTCTTCTCTCTCCAGTTTCCACTCCCCCTCCCAAACCTGACTATAACTCAGCCATGCGGAGAGAGTCCGTGATGGAGTTTGGTCAGATGCACTGGGGTGAGTAATTAACTAGAATTAAGTCATTAAAATGTCCCAGCTGTGTCCATGAATATGTGTCTGCCCTGTGCTGAAGGAACGCAAGCCAGCAATCCAGCTACTTCAGTCCAGCTGATAAGGAGGTGACACGGGATTCGTACACGTCACTGGAAGCCCAAAACACTAAAAACAAATCACCTTATCCAAGTCCAATTCAAGAGTCCAATCCAGTTGTATGTCAACTATTGCGAGCACACTTTGGAAGGCTAATTATTACATGCTTTTTTGGAAATAAAATTAAGCATCAACATTTTCAGAGTTGGCATTAGACAAAGTAACATTGGAATTATGAATTTTGTAACAATTTAGGCAAGTTATCAAAAAATTTAGGCTGGGTGAGTTTGAACTGTTTTAGTGAATCGATTCACAACTTCAAATAAATTTCTTTGTTTAACTAGATTTTTTTTGTTATCTTGCTTTTAAACATTAAGATTACAGAAAATTAATGTTACTAGTTTTTATTGTTTTACCTAAAACAGATCGTTCCTCTCATAAAACAGGCTGTATAAATGGACACATTCAGGGAAGCTGGAATTCTGGATTTATTCATCATCCTTTTAAAAAGATATAGATTTACACTGCAAGACCAACAACTGTCTGTTAGGCAGACCACAAAAAATATGTACAACGTGCAGGTGTGGGAGGATGAGAGGCTTTTGAAATATGAGATGTGGGCTTGATGAATTGTCTGAAAATGATTGCTTTACTGTCAGCGGGTTCATGTCTATGAACACCTTGCCTCTTTTCTCACTACACAGGAATGCAGTGTGCCTGTCTCTCTCCAGGCACTTCATAATCTCCTCCCAAGTAGGACAAGAGTAATCGCTAATAATACCTATTAGCTAATCAGCTGATTCCCATGAACCATTTTTATCCTTCTCTGAGAGCTTAAGTTAGAAAATAAATAAATCCTGTCAAACCCGTTGGACTCGGTTCAACAACATCCACAGGTTTTGTTTATTTAATAACAATAATTTGCAGGCATAGAACCCTACCACAAGGTCTGTAGTGTTAGCTTCAACAAATGTGCAGCTAACAGCAATTAAAGCTTTACTTTATGCCTCTATCTGTGGGTGTCTTAGTAAACAATAAGGTATTGACAGAACAGAGCACAAAATCCCTCATAAATAGCGATATAACACTGATTCTAGGCATTCACACCTTGGGACATACTTAGCAAGGGTCTTCTAGCGTGGATCTCAGGGTGGACAGGGAGAGACGGAGATGGAATTTTGCCTCCAAAATTCTAAATGATAAGTGATTTTGCTGGGGGAGTTGTCTGAGGCAGCCAGTTTAAAAAACACTTATTATAGTTTCACTTACACAAGCCTCCCTCATAGTACAGCCTTGGGGCAAGTAGATATTAATCAACCTAATAATTACAGTATTTGTAGAGTCATGTCACTCAGGTGTTTAGTGATAACAGCATTACATTTTCTATCCAGCTACATTTTTGAAAATTAGGTAGCAGTAGTCTAGTTCATGCATTCAAAATTAACAAAATAATAAAGATTTATATGATTCAGCGTGAATTTGGATTCATCATCAGGAAAATGGCCATATTCATCATGAAGACAGTAGGGGAGCAGGACAACAAACAACTGAGAAGCTTTTGTGGTATGACATCACCTACGTATCATCATCTGTGAAACAGCCAACTTTATTTCATGGAGGCAGCTGGAGAATGGCAAACTTTGATGCCGATACTTCTGGACTGTCCTGTCTTACAGCACTAGTGGTTGTTGAACTGTGACTTGAGCTTCTTAAAGCATCTATCTGCTCTTCACCTCCATCACTTGCCTATTTTAAGATATCGCACCATTCTCGTCGCTTCTCTCCCGTCGACCAGATGAACGATGACAAGAACTATCTCTCCTTTTAACCTTTGCCGCCCTGCTCTGAAATTCTTATCGCAAGCCTCTTGAAGCATTTGAAACAGATAATGGTCATTCACCGTCGAGACGTATCCTCTGGTGACTTAGCTCATATAAAAGGCTCGTGGGAATGAGGGACCGCCCATATTATCTACAGAAGTCATAAGGGAACATATCCTCATTGCTGTATATAATATAGATTGATTAATATCTCTTCATATTAGTATTTGAACTAGATAGGTAATTCTAAAGGTAAAAGCCTGGTGCAGCTTAACAGAAAGATGGAGATATCTGATGTTGTTAGTGAATCAATGACCTGTGTTATTTGTTATTAGTGAAATAAACAGCAAAGTAATTTCATACACATAAAACAGTGTATCTAGCGGTCACACAGGGACATT
>JAZGTK010018734.1:0-11708 GCA_036877625.1 Ambastaia sidthimunki | reverse complement strand
TATTTTATGTTTATTTTCAGAGATATTTGAGACCTAATGTTGGTTTGTAGTATGGTAATAAAAACAGAATGTAAATATTAAGAAAATGGAAAGTTAATTTTTAGGGGGCTCATGTGGGGCTTATGTGGTAACATGGTGGCATGCAAACTGTGCGATATGAGTGAACATCATTTTTTATTTGTTGCATTGTTACAATACTGCTCTGTGTGGTTCTGCTCTTACCGGTGAACACTTTCGACACTCTGCGTAACTGGAACAGAGCTTCAGGCCTCTGTAAAGCCACTCTTCTGCAAAGAAGACACAAAAAGCACACTAAACACAGTCATATTCCCCCATCAATATCAAACAGTGTCAGATCACATTATACAGTAAAGCTTTATTATACAGTATTATTTTTTATTTGGGCCAGACACACAAATAACCAAAAAACACAGCAGCTTTATAGATTCCCACTGCCATGATTGGATTTGTTTCAGGTTTTGATGAGAACGATTGTTTTACTTCCGAGAGTGAAAGCTTGACTAAGGGAGTGTCAGGCTGTGTCCGCCATTAACTGTGTCTAATTCAGCATTGAGAACATGATGACAGGATCTAAGCCTAACTCTCAATTCTGAGTGGGACTCTGACAACAAAAGGATTTGGTTTCTACTGTCTAGACTCAAGTGAAATGTAGCAAAAGTCTGATTATACAAGTTTTCTGACCTTTGCTGAAGCTGTCTAGAGGGAATCAGTCCAGCCCTGAGGTTGGCCTCACCATGACGTCTGGCCTGCCACCAGGTGTCATCCTCTTGGCTTACAATCTGTAACACATCTCCTCTCCTGAACTCCAGTCCGGCGTCTTTGCAAGGAATAGCAGGATCTGCTTTAGGATCGTAGTCAAAAAGTGCCCTCACAAAGAGCTGCAAAACCATACTTGATGTCACCAAGTTTGGTTTTAATTATGCGGAGTGTAAGATGCAATGCAGAAAATAATGTGCTTCATGTGTACTTTGATTCTGATAAATAGACCTTGGTGTTTTTGGTCTCCATCTCCAACTCTTCTTTGGTGCCTGGAACGACTTTGAAGGTCACTGCTCCATCTGACTGGGCCTGGAGGAAGTAATTATGAAATACAGGTCCAAAACAAGCTTACAAGGTACAGATTTAATAACACATAAACAAAGACAAAATGCAGATCAGTTATCCTCAGGAAAACCTTCAAAAATACAAACAGGCCCACACAAACGTTCAAACACATTCACGCACACAGAGACATGAATATACAGTACTAGTAGGGGGATCATTTCTTCAGGTTTTTTGTCATCCATTGGAACGCCATTGACTTCCTTGAGCTTGTCACCTTCATGAATTAGACCTGTGGCATTAAACAGTGAAGCAATAAAAAGTTGAACAGTTACAATTCAGTTACGATTCAGGTAAATTCATTAATTGCTCGAGTTAAGAGTGTGATATTACAATGCAAAAATGACCCTAACATGAATGACAATGGGTGAGGCTAGCTACACAATTAGCTATTGCAATTGTGCCAAACAGTCTAATGTGCATTTTAGGGCCAGTTCAGGTGGCATCATTCAGCAGTGCTGGAGTGATGTTGTACAGCCTCGGTGAACTATGCCAGACTGTGGCAGTCAGCTGCATCCTCCAGAACTTAGTGCTTAGAACTGGCCAACAAGATTGGAAACTGGAACTAACAAGTCTTTGGGCTGTGTATTATGTTGTTACCTGATTTGCATAATCGTTGTAGTAAAACAGATGCTACAAAAATGCAAACAGCATGTTCAGATAAACAGTTCCTTCAGTGGGCATAAATCATTCCTAGTAAATTCCCAACTGTATTTTTGTAAATATTTCTGGATACGACACAAGCTTCCGTTGACATACAATGTTTAAGCAATAAAACCACAAAATGACAGAAGCACAAACATTATCATTTGCCCAGTTATTTTACATTTAAAGTGACCTCCAGATATATTGCAGGGTTTTCCGGTTTGGAGTATTAGTTTTTGGTGTCTTTAAAGCACTATAACTTTGTGAGGAACTACAGAATCAAAGGTTCTTTTGAGGACAACAGTACTCCTGCAACATTAGATTGTTTAATCATCTTGGTTCTTTTTGGAACCCTTTAATTTTAAAAGTGCTGATCAAAGAGACAACGATGATAGAACTTACAATACATTCAAATGTTTTTTACCACTTCGATCAGCAGCTCCTCCTCTCATGATCCGAGCCACAACTATATCTCCAGTTGACTCATCTTTCTTTATAGTGGCTCCCTGGAACAGAGAAATGTTTAACAAGAGTCTGTAAGCTGTCAATCAGAAATACCAATCGTGAGGTTCCAGCATTCATTCAAAGCATGAAGTTCATGAGACCAATTACAAGCAAACAAACCCAGTTTGCCTTGTAAAACAATTTGTGACTGTCAGCGCAACTCCAAGTAGAAAACAGGACAGAAATCTTCACAGAGGGTGATACAGGTGTGAATATCATAATAGAAATCTTATGCAGAAGTTATGCAGAGATCTGAGAACTTAATTGTGCGTGACACCATGACGGAAAAGTCAAACTTAATAAAGGAAATTCTATTCCCAAAGGTTCAAATTAAAACAAGAAAGCTTTTGTTTAAATCACACAGCTTGTTGACATTATATGTCAAACATCTGATAAACGTATTTTAGTGTGTGAAGGAACAAATCATCAGCCAGGTTCATTGGATCCAGCTATACATGATGTTTGACCCTGATAAATTAGACACACGTCTGTGCATGATCTCATATTACATCACTTCTCACTTACCAAGAAGAATCATTTGTGTTTTATTCATCTAACAAAATGTTTTGCACAATTTTATGTGCCTTAGCTCCCAGAGAAGGCAAATGCACTCGCTGTGACCACAGTACCACTGATGAACTGATATTATTTGGGTTAAACCCTCCAAAAACATATTTATAGCTTGCTAAGGACTTGCTAAGGACCAAAATAAGATGGAGTGAACATTTCAAGTCATACAGGGCCTCTTAGATAACTGGTTTTAGGAGGCCATTCTAAGCTTCTACAAGCCTGCGGAGAAGTACATGTACACAATGAGGCACATGATGGTTAAACTAGTCAGGCTACATGAAGCACTAAAAGAGGACTTAGGAGGCCCTGTGTAGTTCCTTGACCATGAAAGAAGCCAAAATGGCCTGTAGTTCTTAATCACAGGGCTCAAGCCCCCTATCAAAGGCATACAGCTATCTCCGGCCTGTGGAGAACTTTTTTTGTTTCTTCTCATAAGCGGAACTGCTTTTTAAATAGAGAATGGAGAAACCATGACCCAGTGTTTATAACTCTCTGCCCATGGTGTGGAGAAAACAGATGGGTTCTGGTTTGTGCCTCTTCAGAGATAGAACAATGAGGTTTAAGGTTTACGCAGCACCAGTGTTCCTCATTAGTAAGGTAACCCTAATCGGCCAATCCCATAGAGTTCGCACGGATTCACAGATGAGACCTCAGTTGTTGTTTGCAGAACCATCAGCCACAGCATACTGTAGCTGTTTCTAGACTCTAGATTCTGATTATATTGTACTTTAGCTTTTATCCAGACCACTGAAACAATGCAAGCAAAGATAGCGTAGTTGCACATGATTAGAAGAGACAGACAGGCAAACGTGCTGATTTATCTTTTGTTTGATGACACTCTCTGCAGCATGTGAGTGTTCCCACACTGCTTGAAGGTCTTGACTTGATCTTGTGACTTGCAACATGTGCGATTCAGTCTCTGACAAATAACATAAACCTTTTGAATAATTCATCATAGACTATTCCATTCCAATCACAATCATGGCAGACAACAGATGGAAAAAAAACATTCAGGCCAGTGAGCGGATGGCACGGAGGGACTCTTCATCACGGACGTACCAAAAATGATGATATACTTTCCAATCCTTCTCTGGAATTCATAAAGCGCCATTCAAACGGCTGCCTCGTTCGACGGTGCTCAACAGATGTTATAGATGACAAGATTCATAATAGGAAAAAGCAGTTTACAAGCTATGCATTATGATTGGGAAGGCTGCCACATTGTGCGGCAGAACAAGAAGGTTAACCAACAATAAAGAGATAAACCTTGTTTGAGACGATCTGAGTTCAATCTGAAGTCGTGCATTTTATTTGACGAGTGTGGTACGGTGTTTCCTTTTTGTATCCAAAGCGTCACATCTGAGTTACACAAATGCAAGTGCAGATGGTTTTGTTCAGTGATGGAAAATATGATTCTGGAGGTAGAGCGGAGGGCAAGACTGATCCAGGTTACGCTTTGATACTCTTTAGTATTATAATCCAAATCTTTACTCTAAATATGCGTGCCTTAATAGTGTTCTGGTGATTATAATCCAAAACAATTTTGCAAAGTTTTCCAAATCTGTTTCAGTGCCATGACCTTAAAAGGATCCCCCAAAAATTAAAATTCTGTCATCATTTACTCATTCTCCTATCTTTCCAAATTTTTCCTTCCAGTGTGGAATGATAAAGGAAAAGTTTAGGAAAATGTCAATGTTGCTCTTTTCCACTCTGCTCTTACTTACCCTCATGTTATTAGAAATCCATATGAGATGCTAAAGGCTGGGTGGGCATTTTTTTTTGTTATGCTGATTGAAAGTCTCTTTACATGCTGATGGCAATCATTAAATGTCCTGCACCTTCCACAGAAGATATATATTTATATACATTTATTCAGAACTAAAATACAGACAGCTATTGTATAGCTTCAGAGGAATTTCAGAATAGTCACATGGTGCTACGGTGCTTCGGGTCATATGGTGCTTTATGCTAATTAAAGCCTTTACAGTTAAATACATAATACATGTTTAATGTATACCAAGATGCTGGGCCTAAAAGATCTGATTTTATTGATTTTGTCAATAAAATCAGCATATATATATATAAGCTGCATTGTTTATCTTTTCCTGATGTCCTGATGGTATGTTAACCAGAGAGACTCACCAGAGGCTCCTGGTTTTTAACCATACGAATGATTTTGATTGAGTCTTCCTCGTCCTCATTGTAATCAGGTAATGGTGGTAGAGGAGGCAGCCGAGGGTCATAGTCCTTCTTGGCCACCGTGTCATGCACTGAGAGAAGACCCTGAAGAAGATAATAAAGCACAGATGTGAGATTCTACAGTAAGAAGTTTGATCAGCAGGGCTTGTCAGAGATACATCATTGCATTTATTACATTGCAACAATATTGAAATATTGTTGAAATTATATTTACATGGGTTTTTTTTAAGAAAGAGATGGTAAGATTTGAAAAAGACATGATACTAACTATTTTCGAAAACAATAGTCTGGGACTGTTATCAATTTTACAATTTAGCAGTTGTGTGTGTGTATGAGCAGCATGTATTTTTAAGTGACTTTGTAGCTCAAGTAATCTCTTTCAGTATGCATCAAAGCTAAAACACTAAACAGTCTTGGAATTGAAACCTCTCCTGGATTGTCAATCACTCTGGTCTGGAGACAAACTTCATCAAGATGTCCCAGAGGAGAACTTACGACCTGAGCCAAGCCCACTGTGCTCTCCAGGAGCAGAGCAGACCGATGTGTCCTGGGACCATCGTGTGAGATGTTAGGCAAGATGTTCAAACAATAAAAATGAATGGTGACTAGGGGCTGTTAGGTGCCAAAAATGACAAGAAACACCATAAAAGCACCATTAAAGTAGTTCATAGACTATGTGCTATGAGCCCTATACAATAGCTTTGTGCAAAGAAAAGACTTAAAATTTAAGTCATTGGGCCTGATAATACTTACCTGCAATGTTATTTGTAAATATCACAATCTCCTACATTTCAATATGGTGTGTCATGACACAAAACTAGCTATGTAAGAAAATCTGTTGCTTGTGATAATGGTAAATTGCATAACATAGCGGTTATTATTAAAAAATACCACAAAACTAGCAAAATGACCAATCAGACTCCAGCATTCCAGACATCAATGTAATATAAAGAATAATTTATCTTATGCATGTATTTCCAGAGCATACAAGTATGTAACACTTATGATTTGCCTTTCCACTTGGCTTGATAAAGACTCTTTCCACAATGAATATCACCTCACTCAGAAAACTCAGTGTTGCCTCATAAAATGCGAAAGCCAAATAAACGATCCAAGAACCAACTTATTATTAATCTATTAAAAATAAAGCTGTCAAAACCCTTATCAGTAAAACTCCCGAACTCTGTAAAGTTAATGTGTGGTTTTTAACAAGCCTAAAGTCTATTTTCCTTTGTCCTTCCTTGTCTTCTTGTCCAGCTGATGCTTACACTGAGAGACCTTAATTTCTATATTTTGTCAACTGTATATGATTATGTTTCAATCATCTGTTCCAGCAGAAGAATATGCACGTCTGAAGCAAACGACTTGTTTAGAGACAAGAAAGAAACACGCATCATTTGGATCCATTTTTCACCTAATATTATTCATATGTCTTTTATCTAGCGACAAAAACAGGACCATCAAAGGAGGAATTCATTCATCTGTTTCTACTTTCAGTCACTCAGAGATAGTCACGCTCCCTTGTGTTTGATCTTCTCAAATCTTGACTTGTATTCTCACCTGTATGTGAGGTTTGGACAGCAGGTCCAACAGCTCAGATGTCACCGGGCTGGCGACTGCGCCACGAAGATCTTCTGCCAACTAAAACAAATGGCAAATATTTTTATGGCAAAAGACATTCAACCTTTGCAACTTAATAATGTCTATACAATATGTAAAAACAGGCTGTTTTTGAACCACTGACCAATCTGTTCGTCTGACTTTATGCTTCAGATATCATGAACAGATTCAGTGCCAGTTTGCTTTGGCAATGCTCTGGAGTCTGGTTCAATCTATCCAAACTCACTTAACAATAATATGCGAGTGTTTTCATATCAGGTCAAAATGCCACAGTACCAGGAGCTCTGGAGAAATAGCGGTTTCTGTTGTGGCTCAGCCAAACAGCGACCAACTAGTCTGAACGTGGTTGCGAGTGACACCAGACCTGACATTAAACATACGTTAAATCTTCAAAACTGAAATTTTATACCAGGCTGCGACGTAAGGAAAACGCTTTTAATGGCTTAATGCTTGGAAATGTCCTCCTCACTTTCAGGCAGGGAGATGAAAAGTGATATGACCCTAAACCTACTGGTTGCTTTAATGAAATACGGCAGACACAGACACAGGCTGGAGATTATCTTCAGATTAAAGAGCCTCCGCAGAATTGAGCTGATACAGACGGGGCTGATTGCTTTTGCAAGATGTGCATGGAATTATTCAGGTTTTTATAATAAAAATGTTATGCTGTTAAAGGGAGATAATAGTTATGAGACTGAATAGAGATGTCAAACTAACTGATAATGTACAGCAAATTCTTTGGAAGGAATTCCATAAGAATGATTTGCATATACTGTCAGTGTTTTGTTAGCTCTCGATTCAGTAAAGATGATATTATATTTTTTGATATTATATTTTTAGATATATTATATTTATTTAAAAAAACGAAGAAAGAAATGAGCAATTGTGTGTATGCAGCATGTACATTTATGTGATGTTGGGTGTTGACTAATAATTCAAACTCTACAAAACAACAAAAATTAAACAGACTGCAGGTTTTGCAACCAGTGGCATACACCAACCCTATGCGGGACCCCTCACAACTTTTGAGATAAATATTGTATAATAAAATTTGTCTATTTAAAGAGATTTCACTCCAAATTAAAGTGGCATAAAGCTGCAAACATACCGTGTTGAAAAAAAACAGTTTTCAGTTGTAAATGTCAAAGTCACTAAAGCCCTCCAGACTGACACTTTCTAAATGACAGGAATCAGAATAATAACAAAGAAAGAAGTTATTTAATAGGGACGATATTACAGCACACAACAGACAAAGTAAAAAGAAAGTGTTTAGGAAAGGGCTACATTTATAAAAGGGGGTGTTTTGCGGTTTGCTGGGGGACCCCCAAGATTTGTGGTAAGCCACTGCTTGCAACTGAAACCTCCTCCAGATCCACAGAGTATCATCTGATCACTCTGTTCTGGAGACAAACAAACACCACAAGATGCCCCAGAGAAGAACTTACACTGTGAAGCAGGCCCTCTGCGCTCTCCAGCAGTGGAGCAGCCTGCCGGGCCCTGTACTTCTGCAGCCTGTCATAGACCTGTGAAGAGAGGGGAAGTGGCATTAAACTGCAGTCTAATGTAAGACCCTGAGACTTGCTGCCCACCCTGGTTACCCCTGAAATGTGTTTCTATGTGCTATTTGAGTAATATATCACACACAGAGTCACCAGGGCCGATGATGTAATGAGCAGATAACCACAGACCTGTGCTAAATCAGTCAAAGACCTTCAAACTAAACATCCAGAGCTTAAAGCAGAGGCCACTGGCATTGGCCGTCTGTCCACTGGCTGGACTTTATGTGTGCGGTGAAGGTAATGGGAAAACTATCAGAATATTAGCCAAGAAAGATGTAATCATATTTACGGCCCTCACACAGCCAACAGTCCTCGTAAACGCGAACATGTTTCATAACAGCTGTACAACAATCTTAACTTGTTTTAAAAGATGATATCACACATCACAATTCTCTCTTGAGACCGGATCTACAAAACTCCTCTGCACACTAGCTGTAATGAATGCCCACCCGCCAAATCTCACACCTTATATAGGCCAACTAAAACAGATCTAACATTTCCACAACAAAAAAGATCATTCATTGTCATTCTGTGCAATTAATCATGCTAAAGGCAAGTATAAAAACCCACGTACGCACTACAATTCATGTAAATATATTTTCACTCAAATCATATGCTACATTGATTTCAGATTCTTACGGTACTGTTCTCGTAAAGTTTATCCTTGTTTGTAATGGCAGTATAATTGCTTATTTTCCAACAGAGAAAAAGCACCGATTTACTTTACAGTCACATGGCAGTGACTTGGAAAAAGCAAGACCATTCTGTTCATGCGCACTTACTTTAATCCTTTAGTTGCATGTTTGTGTCTGGCACTGAAACGGACTCTGAAATTACTGGAACGTGCTGTGCGGCGAGAATTGGTATATCAATCTCAGATTTTTCAGACCCATGCTAAAATGGTTCACTCATAAATAATTTCATAGCATGCCACTGAGACACTTCTCAGTATAACAAACAGTTTTTGTTACAGGTCTCTTAGCAGGTGTGTGTTTGTATGAGTCTCATGATGGCATAAAGGTGCATTCTTACACTTCTGGGAAAACTATGCATGTTGCTGTTTAAGTTGATGCCCATTAATACGAACATAACAATGTTTCTTGCTTACATTTGAAGTATCTCTCTGTATCAACGCTTTCGAGCAATTTTTAAAAAAGCTTTTCTGTGGAATGTCAGATTGAATGGAAAATCTGATTCCATCCTAGTATCCAAAGACACTTAACAGCTACACGTGACTCAACAAACAGAGCAGCCAGCAGTCCAGCTGAGTTCTGTTTGAGCTTTTATCACAGTTTTCTCCTCCCTTCGACCTCTCCTCCCTCCTTGCTCACCACCCCACCACCCTCTCTTCTCTCTCAGACAGCATGTGCTGGACTCATTAGAACCGTCTGCCAGCGAATGATAATGCTGGGTGTGCGCTCACTGCAGTGTTTGAGGAACTCAGCCTTCAACAGATTTCATCATGAAAAATGCCAGTGTCTTCAATGCCCATCAATTAAGAAAAATCATGAGTGAGTGAGTGAGTGAGTGAGTGAGTGAGTGAGTGAGTGAGTGAGTGAGTGAGTGAGTGAGTGAGTGAGTGGGTGGGTGGGTGAGTGAGTGAGTTCATACTATCGTTGAGCCAATGGAACATCACAAACCTAATAATTTAACCCACTTCATGCAGCACTGACAAAGTGCAGCCACTAAAGTGGGCTAACACCAACCCACTCATATTCTGGTTCCTGCTAAAATAAACTCTGACCTTAATAAGCAGATGCAGAGTATTGCCCATGAGCATGTCCTGTAGAAAAGTCCTGTCCTCTGCGGTGTCCAAGTGAGACTCCAAGTCAAAAAGCAAAGAGGACAGCAGCCTACACATACCTGAAGATGACAGAAGTGTAATATTAACATTAACTCAAGAGAGGGGTACAAGAAACACACACACACACACACACACACAGGTTAGGTTTCTATGCTTTGTGGAGACCATAGATATAATTACTTCTTACAATAAGTACTTACTGTACAAATTGTATATTCTATCCCCTAACAATACCTCTCACAGAACGAATGCAAAACTTTTTAAATTAAAAAAAGAAATCATATTTTTAAAACTAAATCATTTAAAAAGCATATGTTTTAAAATTATAATTGCCTTTTTTATAACCACTGGCTGATCCCCACAATGGTAGATTTACAAGAACACAAACACACACTCCAATATCCTTCAATATTTTTACTTCCCTTAAATGAGCCTGTACGATCATCCTTATCTATTGTCAATGTCCTGAATTTGTCACTCTTATAGATTCTAGTATCGCCCTCTACTGGTACTAAATAGAAAGTTAGTCATTCTCACAATCTGTAATGCTTAAAACGCGTATACACTTTATACAGACAAATGACAGCTAGTTTATACAGACTGATGCATTTAACTGGAACAAGTCTTAGTATGCAGGAGATTGAACACACCATTAATCAATTGTT
The DNA here is from genome assembly GCA_036877625.1 of Ambastaia sidthimunki. Taxonomy (NCBI): domain Eukaryota; kingdom Metazoa; phylum Chordata; class Actinopteri; order Cypriniformes; family Botiidae; genus Ambastaia; species Ambastaia sidthimunki. Next base: position 1,020 of record JAZGTK010018734.1, on the reverse strand, counting down.
CCCATGTAACTCTTAAAACAATGGAAGAAACATTTACAGTGCAGGCTGCTAGTGTGTATCCGTCTGCCTAAGAATGAACAGAATAAATACAGTACACCTGTCCACATGCTTCTCTTAAACATAGCCACAGCACTGACATAAAGCCACAGTGTAAACTTATTCCTATTGTAAACACATTTTATTCTCCAGTTTTACGTTTCAGAATGTACAGCACTGTAACATCTTACCTCCTGGTCCAGCTGATGTGTTTATCATTACTCTGTGGTTTAATGATGATAAAGTCGATGAAATGATGAAAAGGGTCCTTTTAGTAAGACCTGTAATGACTCTGTGTAGTAGATTTGTACCTTGGTAACAGAAATTTTTACAATATTTACACATGGAACCAAATGTTTATAATCTAATAATGAAATTTGAAACAAAACTGTATTTTTAAAATACACCAAAACTAAGTAAAGACTGTAAGTGTGTAATTGCAAATGACTCTACATACAAGAATATACTTCCATCTAGTGGTAATTATTTTCAGTGTTGCTTTTAACGCTGTCACATAAATGACTTTCACAACATAACAAATTTTATTACCTCATTTATTGCAAATGTCTTAGCCTACTTATTGTCTGCTTTTGCCAACCCACTATATACATTTATTATTTATGCATTGTATATTTATCAAAAGACACTGCATTACATTTTCAAGAAAAGCTCTAATCTGCAAATAGTCTATAATACAAAATACATTCTGTCTGTAATTGTAAATTGTAAACATTGTAATAAAATTGCTCTTTACAACTTACCTTGCTTGAAAATGTTGGACCCAATGCTCTCCAAAACATCACTCTTTATTTAACACACTAACTACAAAAGATGGAAAAGTGAGTGTCAGTCAAAGCAAACATTTCAAATGTTGTAAGCCTACATGGTCTCTGATAAACATCAATAGTGACCCAAATGAAAGAGACAAGCAGAAACACTCAATAAAAGCTCAGCATGTGACCTCATCAGCGCCTACAGTTCTAA
>JAZGTK010018733.1:0-11708 GCA_036877625.1 Ambastaia sidthimunki | reverse complement strand
CACACCATCTCACATTGATGCAAAAGTTTGCTATGAAGTGCTACAACTTTGTAACCTTTAAACAGCCATGTTTTTTCTCTTCTCTTCTTTTTCTCTCTCTACCTAAAAACGCGGCTCTAAGCTGTAAATGTACAGTATTACTGCAGGAACACTGATACGTCTGAACCAGAGGAGAAGGGCGTGGAAAGGTTGACACAAATTGTAAGGAATTCTGATGCCGCTCTATGATAACAGGTCAATTTAAGCCGCAGCTGACAGATTAGCGATGCGTTTAGCGATGTTTGTTCCCTTCACTAGAGGTTCAGTGAGTACAGAATATTCACCAGTACCGGGAACCCGTCTTCTGGAACACAGTCATGTCCAGCTGCTGTCATTCCTGTAAGAGCCACACAATATATATCTGACAGTTTAAGAGAAAGCTAAAGTGCCTTTGCTACAATAACAGTGTGAAACTGAGAACGTATTGCTAGATTTTGCTGTGTTACTCCACACCTATGTGAGATGACAACTAAACTCCAGAAAAGAGTTTATTTTTTGCCACACTGTAAAAAACATTCCTGGCCAAAAATGTTACACTGGCCAAGAAACTGTATGTTGTATTATTTGTAAACACAGGTCTATTTTTGTTCCATGTTTGTGACAAATACTGAAGGAAACTGTGTCACTCAAAATGAGAAAGTCTCCATTTCAGTAAAACAGTAACATTTTCAGTAAAATTTAGATTTTTCTTTCATTTTGCAGCTTAATTTCAGGAATTTTCCAGCTGTGTCGCCACATTAAGATCTAGAGAAAAAAGCGGTTACACTGGTAAGTAAGTTTGTTTAATTTATTTACCAAAGCAAATGTTTATTTGCACTAGGCACTTGTTTTATTCCAGCAAATACATCAGGATAAACTTCTAAATAATTTAAAGCTTTAAATCATTTTAGCTCCTTTCAGATAAAGCAGCTTTTTATGCAGCTATTCATACTATATATTCTTTTTGTCTATCTGTGTCCAGAGCTTTTAAGCACCTGCCAACATAAATGAACCAAACAGTATATCTGATAAACAATTCTTCATATTAGCAGGAAATGTTCAGCCCATATGCAGATTTAGGGCGTCTGACAGCTAACTTTAGAATTTACATATAAAACTCTTTCATTATCGGTCACGAGAGGTTGCTTACAGACAGATATTCATTGTTGCTGTGTTAATTCTAACATATGATGAATATAATGTAATGAAACCTCTAAGCATTACTGCATTTTGTAATAGTACAAGTTTCAGAGTCACTATGAATCCAAAGTGACTGCAGAACTGAAACCGGTTTCAAATTCTGGGAGCGTTTAGACTTCATGTGCTTTTACTGATTGGACGGACATCCCCTCATGACAAGAGCAAGTGTAAAGATGCACTAAAGATGGACAGCAAGACCACACAACCCTTCTTAAAGAGATGCTTTGAGATGCATGCGAGACACAACCCCATAAACACATGAAATGAGACACAACCATGAATTTTAAAGACGTTCTGTTTGGGATGAAAAGAGCGTTCAACAAAAACTCTCTCAAAGCAAAGCAGCCTTTAATCTGCTTCATCATTAAAGTGCATTTATATCCACATATAGGGCCAGAATGGTAGATTGAATATACATTTATTCATTTAGCAGACGCTTTTATCCAAAGCAACTTACAGTGAATTCAAGGTATACATTTTTATCAGTACTTGTATTCTCTGGGATCGAACCCACAACCTTTGCGCTGCTAACGCAATGCTCTACCACTGATACATTTAAATGCCTTTAACACATGATATATGTGTCTATGTCTTTCCTCTGCACTTAAATCCTTCATTTTCCAATGCGACATATCATAATCTGTATACATGATGTGTAATTGAATAACCAAACACTATATTATTTTATTATTTTGTTTGTGCACTTGATATTCCTGATCGCAACTCACCTTCCGAGCAGGCGGTATGCTAACTTACAAACTGCTTCCATGGCAACTGAAAATAAACCATCAAAACATTCCCATCAAAAGAGACATATAGTGTTCTCAGAACAACATAACCAACACAAATGCCCGAGTGTCTGAGCATCAGCAAACAAATGAAATGCAAGTGAGTTTAAAACGCGCTAATAAAAACCCTTTTAGCTTCACTGGCAATGTTCACCAATATTGTTTTTTTACTTTCGAATTTGTATTATTCTCAATAATCCAAAAGCCTGCAGGTCATCTCGATACATATTAGCAGGTAAACACATGCAATGAAGAAAATAAAGCATTATTGAAAATCACTGGAAAAAAACACTTCAGTATCATCATCATGATGAAAGAACAATATGTAGAAAATGACAGTAACACAGACAAACTCATTCAATTGCTCTGGGGAATGAAAGATGCATTAGTTGCACACAAATATGTTGACTGAGAATTATAACATGTTGTTGCTGACAGGTTGTTGACAATCATGTCAAGCAGCTGTGATTTGTGTAGAAGAATATATATTTGACACTTTTAAAAACAGGGTGAAAGTTGTTATATACAAGTTTAGCTTTGGTGATCTCCAGCAAACATACATCTGTAACTATTAAATGTTTTTATTTAAATTTAATTTACAGCTGCCTAGCTGTGACATTAAACCTTTTCTGCCCCCTTCAGGAAAGAAAATAATAAACTGGTAAACACCTAATAACATGTACAATAACCCATGTATCGTTTAATAACCATATCCTGTTCAATCAAGCCAAATCAGCGAATATCCCATAATGCTCCTTTACTGATGTTAGAAGCTTAAAAGTGACCCAGTGACACTCCCACAAACACAGCAAACAAAACCACACGTAGACATAACCGTTCAATTTCCACAAACTCTCAAAGATTAGCTTCAGCATACCATTGTAAATCAATTATCACAGCCTTAGCTACAAAACCCAACAAAAATTCAAGTCTCTCGAGGAAGCCTCCGAAATGTATAAATAAACAACGTGGAAATTTGTGGAAATAAAAGGCTGATAGGTCTTCTGAGATAAAAATTGGATTTGCTTAAAGAGTGTAATTATATATCTAAAGGCATATTTCCAAGCAAACGCAACCTGCTGCCTGCTGCCCTGAGAAAATGGGTGCAGGAGAGGTGGGGGAATTAATTGAGCTATTTAAATAAAACAGTTCAACTTTTCTCTCTTCTTCTCTTTATAATATGAAGAATGGCACATAATCTACAGCCTTATCATGACATAAGCAGTATGTTACTGGATTTAGTTCTTTAGTTCTGGATTAGAACAGCATGTTGTATAACATAAATCTAGAGCCGTATTATGATACAAGCAATGTGTTCTTGAAAAAAACAAGATGAATCAGGAACTTACAAAAGCCGCATGTGTTTGGGCAAAATAAATCTTTTGATGTAACAGGACCTGAGGTTTACAATAATTATTATAAATCATGCAATATCTGGTGGTTCCTGTAGCTCAACTGGTACAGCATTACGTTAGCAGTGCAAAGGTTGTGGGTTCGATCCCAGGGAACACAAGTACTGATAAAAATGAATTCCTTGAATTCACTGTAAGTCTTTGGATAAAAGCAATTAAAAAAATATTGTTCAGAAATATGTCTTCACTTTATGAAGACATATAGTGTTTTCAGAACAACATAACCAACACAAACGCCCGAGTATCTGAGCATCACCAAACAAATGAAATGCAAGTGAGTCTAAAATGAATAAATGTAAATCTACAAGACTGATCTATGTCAGTATTCATAACATTCATACATTATTTAACATTTCATGAATGCATCTGCATTAGAGACCACAGACTGCTTCATCTTTGTGATAGAGGTCTTGGTACAGAACTTTCCAAAGATGTTTTTAATTGGTTTTACAAAGAGTGAAGGAGTTATGAAACCTCATCGTGTTATCTGCTACAAAAGCATGGAGATAGTTGCTAGGAGATGGTGAAATCATTCATCGGTGGGTTCTTTTTATGATTCCGTGTTTGCGTCTCAACCCACTGCCCTGCTGTACAGACAGCCGGGGGGCCGGGGTGGGAGTATTGCTCATGGAGAACAGGGGAGCTCTCTTACCGGGAAGACTGAGATACGATACTTATCTGGTATTAAATAAGAGAGCGTTTGCTTGATGAACTGTTGATTGATTCCACGGGACGCTGTTTCAAAATCTACAGTCTAGAGTCTAAGAGACTGTTGCTTTGTTTAATGTTATCTGGCATGAACTAGCAGAGACATTCTCTGAATATGAAACAGGGACACATGCTGTCTCTCTCTCTCTCTCTCTCTCTCTCTCACTCACACTCTCTCTCTCTCACTTACAGATGTGATCTTGTACTGAGAAGCCAATTAACAATAGTTCATCATCCTCCTGTTCAAAAGCAGGAAATGATGACACAAGCTTCATTATGATCCACAATGTTCTGAGATACTGAGACATGAGATACTTCACCATTAACCCTTTCAGCTCCAGGCAGCCACAGAACTAAAAAGACCAAAGGCATGAAATCCAAAAATAAATAGCAAAAACAAAACATATTACTTCCATAAATCATTACAGGTGCTCATGAATCATGTGACGGCTAAAACCAGTAAAACAAATTTAAACAAAGCTGGTATAAATACTATAAAGTAAAACTATCCCATTTTTACCAAACCTTCCCCCCGCAAATAACTGACTTTAAGAGCAAAGAGACTTTAAGAGCAGCAGATGACTGAACAAACACCACAAAGGGTTAAAGGCAGGCAATTTATAAGAGGCTAGCAATAGCAAGCTAGCTTTAAAAGCATATGATCCCACCCTCCCCTTAGTTTGCTCTCCAAAGCCACGCCTCCGAATGCAATGATTGGACGAACATTTCATGGTCCTGCGCCTTCCACAGAAGATATAGATTTAAATGAATATATTTCGACCACTTCACTTAGCGATTGCTATCAGGATGTGAAGAGACTTTGAATTAGCAAAAAATAATCTGGAAAAAAACTGTCCTGCCTTTAAGCAAAGTGCTATGCCACCCACTTACCTGCGCTTTAGCAAGGACCACTGAGCGAACGTTGTCACCTTGTGACAAATTAATATTGATGAGGCTTATGTAATAAGGTTCGTAATGTATCCCACTGTTCATATGGCCCTGATAGATTGCCTGTCTTGAAATTCTCAGAACAGGTGGTGCTTTAGGTAATAGATCCTATTAATAGTTCACACAGTTTCACAGTTGTGAATAAAGCTGTGAGGACATTAGGCATTACTCACCAGTATGCAAAAAAAACTGCTAGTAAAACTCTGCGACTCTTTAGCTAATATCACCAATTAAACGGAGACCCTGATAATAAACAACCATTCATTTCCAGACGTGTTGATTGTTGTTTATAAATTCCATAACATGAAAAGTTCTCAACATAAAGATGTTTTATCAGCTCACTTTATGGAGGTTGAACACCAGCTTAAAAAAAAAAAACCGAACAAAGCAACTTATGACAGAACCGGCTGCCAAGGGACTGACACTCCCACAGTGAAGTCTGTAAATTAATGGTGCAGGAGTTCACTGAGTAGAACTGAATTTTACATTAAAACAATACGCTTATTTTAGATTACACTGGGCGAAACGCCAATAAATTAGCAAAATGTATTTTTGTTGAAAGGTTCCCATAGAAGTGACTTTGATTTCTCTGTTTATTCTTGTTAAGAGCTAAACAGTTTTAGATTTTAAACACTTTGTAGGTCTTTCCCTTTTTTTCATCAGCAATTCATCAAGGCTGTTTGTTTGTCCTGCTAAAATAACAGCATAAATAGCAAATTGGCTCGAATTACTGACTAAATAAAGGCATATAATGGGTTGTTTCTCCAATGCTAATCAAACTGACATAATTAGCAGTAAGATTTCTAAAAAAAGAAAAAAAACAACTCTGCAAGAAAAACCATGGCTTATTCTGGCTCATGAAGACTAAAATAAAGCAAATAAAGCATATAACATCTAAAAATATAAAACAAAACAATGATTTACAAATAGACTTATTTAAAACAATCTGTATATCCCATTTAAGGGTTAGGCTATAATAATGACACTATTGTCCTCTTTAAAGTCCTCTTTTAAAGCTTTACAGCTGAATTTAAATTTGTCTTATATTTGATGAAGGTTGTATTGGATTTCTTTACTGCTTCACAAACAGCTTCACTGTTTATTACTGTTAAGCTGCTTTGAAACTATTTGTACTGTATAAAGTGCTAAATAAAGGTGACTTAACTTGATTCAGTTATTTAAGGCTTAGAAGCAGCCTTAAGTTAATTGAATCAAGTCAAGTCACTTTTATGTAGGTGCATGTCCTCCACACTTCTGCCATTACACCCCGATTCTAACCTGAATCTATAGCGAAAGCACAGAGTCTCTCTGGTATTGATTACTATGGACTGACTCAAGTACCATCCAGCCAATTTCAGAGAAGAGCCAAAACATGAGCCAAAACATCTTCTGCACTTCAGTTTTGTTTTGTAAGCAGATGCATGTAGTCAGTGCTTTTTCCATGTTTAACGTTCCTTGTCTACATTTTGGTTAACAGTATAACCTTAAATGCACTGCAGGAAAAGCAGATGAAGCTAATGCACTTATCCTAACAAACCATGTGGGCAAAGTTTATTTCAGAGTCTCTATTACGTTAAAACTATTATTTGTGAAGTAACGTTAGTTTAATTTGATTGGTTCTTATTTTCAATTTATGCAGGCTACTTGCCATGAGCTAAATGCTCGACTATTTTTACTAGCTTCTGGCTTTATTACCGCAGTTCTCTTAAACTGGAGAGGAGAGAGATGTTTACAGAATGCTCAAGGGTGAGAAATGAGAGGAGGAGAGTGAGAAAGACAACTCAGATTGAGCCCTCCACCGAAAAATTAAAAAGTCGGTGCTGTAGTTTTCTCGACCAATCACGAATGCATGTTCTCTGTGTGAACTTGCCAGGCCTGCTGCTATGCCCTTGTTAGTAAGCAAAAAACAATTAAGCTTTAGTGAAAGTAAATATTCAGTGAGAACATGGTTTTATAAATTTGGCTACATGCACAACACTATGGGATTGTTTTGACAGCCAGCAGAATTAGATATTTGGCTTATACGAATAAAATCCATTTTTTTTTTGTCTAAATAGCAAGATTTAATCTGATATTTACAAACCTGCAAATCTGTGTCCAACACCTCCTAAAAAAAATCAAATATTATTTTTCCAAATTCAGTATTAATGCTGTGATATCATACAATGTCTGGATCTGTGTCGGAATGCACTTTAAATTTTCACACACATTTTCCTCTTTTGGGGAACTGTGTGACATTTACAACACAGTGAATAATGAATGACAGAATGGGTTTGAACACAATATGAGCATGAATGCATAAAATGCCTCTGTCACTTATATTCTCTCATGCGGTTTGTGATAGACGTGAGCAGAGGGTAAATGTCCTCATATTCCACACTGACAGCTGCTTTCACTTGTTGTATGAGAAGGTTTTCTGGCATCCTGCTGATGTTTGCATCATTACTATAGCAACCAATGTAGATACAATAGATATTGGCTTCACTCTCTGAACAAACGGACGAAATGTCATCACTTCGAAACTGACAGTGCAGACAGTCCTAAAATTGGATTTCAAACCAAATTGGATTTGTGTGCAGTGTGAACAAAACCTGCGTGCTTCAGATCAAACACATCTGGCTTGTTGACTGCCTTGTGAAAGCACAGACTTGTACAATTCAATTTGAATTTTAACAAAATTAGCTGGTTAGCAACTCTAGTAGTTTTGCTTTAGTGGTTCTCAACTCCGGTCCTGCGAATCCACAACACATTTTCTATATCTCTCATCTGACTCACTTCAGTTCATGAATCCGTCTGCTGATGAGCTGATGATTTACATCAGGGGTGTTAAACATCTAAAGAAGCTCAGTGGACACTTACCACAGGAACAAACTTGGAGAAACATGGGTTTATTTCTCTTACTTCAGGGCACAATGATGATACATAATGATCTGGAAAATTCAGGAATAACAACCTTCCGGGAATGTATCAGTTTTTCCACTTACATAGTCTGATATGCTTAACAGTAGGAATCACACCAGAAGCCTGCAGTATTTAATCTGCATCACTGGAAAAGATGCATGATTGCATGATACCAAGACACAAGATCATTTCACACGTTCCTCCTCAAATGTCAGTGCATTTCCACTGGCCTAAAACCATCTCTGAAGGTGTCTATTTTTAATTTAGGTATTGCTGTATGCTTGGCATATTTATAAGGAAATGGCTTTGTCAAGAAGCCCAGAAATCTTTGGCTCTGTCTTGCGTTCTACATGAAAGTGATTGTGTTTTTGTAAGAGGGTGTGATGTTCAGTGCTGATGGCTTTCCACCATGATTAATCATGTTTGGGGTCTCAAACTGGACTTTTCCTCGACCTCTGGCATATGGTTTGAGGAAGACGACCAGAAGTCGTTTTTTTTTTTTCTGAGTAGCAGTGAGTGCCTCAAAAACAGGATAAAAAATAATAATCCCACAGTACACAAATAAAACAAACCAAACAGTATGAAATATGACATTTTGACCTAAACAAACTAATATTTTGAGTCATCATTGTCCAGTAGCTGGTTTAGAGGCAGGTAGCCTCTGTTTAGCGTCTTTCTGTTGTGTTTACTGAGCATTGTTGAGAGGTACTCAAAAAAAGATTACTTTACAATCATTGAATAGACAAACAAAAGAGTATAACATCATAAATATTATTTAAATAAAAAATATATAGTTACAGTAAATATTCATATTACTGTCTTGTTGTAATTATTATCGTTAAAAAACTTAAAAACCTGATGTGAATTGGTTTTAACAAACAGTATGTCAAGATAAACAAAGATAAATTATACTTCAGGTTGCTTGTTGACATTGTGGGGTAACTTATATTCCATATAGATTCAATCCAAAAATGAATAACTAAGACGTGACTTTACATTAAAAACCCCAAATGCAGAAAAGGGACTTTGTCTCCTCATTTCAAAGTCCACCGGCTGCCACAGATGTTAACCCATGTCTGCTCCAGGGGTGCTGTGCTCTGACTCATCTTTGCCCATTGTCTAAACCTGCCCGCAGCCAAATTCTGCAGCAGTTACAGCACTAGCCCACGAGCACAGAGGCAGAGCCATTAAAAACAGGTGGAGCTCTATTATTCTGAAATAAATGTGAGCCTCGTGAACCACAAGGGAGCTTTGCCTTGACTGGGGGCTGAAGTGCCACAGTGTGGCTGTGAGTCACCTTTTATCCACATTATTTGAATTTGTGATGGTTTCCTTGTAGCAAAGAAACTCGCTCGGCTCACCTGAGCCCAAAGCAAAGAGAAAACTTTGGGCTAAAGACGCTATTTTAAAGATAAGAAAAGACAGTTTTGGAATAAAGGGAATGAGCAGAATAGATCAAAGAAATCTTTGTTGAAACTCTTTGTTTTATAGCCCGCAGCACTGCAGAGGATGATGTTATAGTTAGTTATAGTTAGTTATTAGTGTTAATTGGTGTCAGCAATAACTACAAAGAGTTTTTATGAGGGAGCTTTATGCTTGACCTTCTCCATCACAAACTTCAAATGTGTTGTTTTCAGAGAACAGCACACCCTACACAAGACCCAAGACACTTCAACAGCCAAATTACAGTTAAAGCTTTACTGTACACTTATTACTGTAAACTGCAAATGATGTAAAAACTCTTGGTCAGCAGATTCATAATTCATAAATGCAGAACTGAATAAAAAGAAATTTAATTATCAGCTGATACTATATGTGTCAGGCCTGGTATTGTCTTAAAGGTACAGGCTATGATTTAGTTTGAAATAACATGCAACATGGCTGCATTCTAGCTGGTCCAAGCTGGTTAGTAGCTGGTTTAAAAGCTGGTTAACCAACAATCGTGTTCCAGATAACTTATCTTTCTATCTTCTATTTGGTTTGTTGCTAAATTAATAAAATAAAATAATGAAAATGAATAAATACACAAAATACACAGTCATATTAAGCTTAATTACTCTAATGGGAGCTATTTAATTTGTAGGCTATTGTAGGCGTATTGTAAACTTTCACTTTTTAAAATGAATATTGTTTGTGCTGGTTCATTTGATTACCAATTAGCCAACCAACAATGTTTTTGTCAACAAAAAAACTAGGCAACAGCTACTGTATTATTCTAAGTGGGAACTTGAGCTTGGGCTGGGCTACATTCCAAGAGAGGTTAAGTTTTCAAAAAACAAAATTCTGTCAATATTTGCTCACCTCTGTGTTGTTCTAAACCCAGTCGCTGTTATTGTGTCTGTAAATAACACAGGAACACATTTGGAATTGCCCATCTTCCATTCAATAGCATTAAATACAGTAAAAAGTCAACTAAAAAGATATCTGGACTAGGATATCCTAACCTGATTCCCACCGAGTTGAACATCATAGATTCAATAAAAACGTTTAGAGGTTATTCAAGCTTACATTTTATGTCATTAAAGTTTCATGATTTTCAAGATTCAGACCAGATTCAAGTACAATGGGGCCAGAGTTCACCTGCTCTCATAAAATTTTCATTTTCAATTTTCAAACTTCAGAGAACAAAAGCTCATGCCTTTTTTATGCCATAAGTTTTTATAGTCTTTTTTATTATTATTAATATTTTTGTATTGCTCATGATGGATTATTTTTTGTTATTCGTGTTATGCACTAAAAACGCCACATGACAGAGTGAGTTCTGTCACGTGCCACAGAATGACTTTCTCTCTTTGTATTTTTCTCTTCAAGTGTGTCTCTGGACCCTCTGTTGCTGCCCTGGAGGGCAGAAGACAGACAAGCTGGGCTGTCACGTGTGTGAGCCATCAGGCCCCACGTCCCAAATTCAAGAGAAACGTGTCTGAGACGTTATTGCTTAATTTGAATTTAGAAACACCACATTTTTTGCTGTTGTACCTTTTAAGAGAGAAATTTCAGCTTATTCAACATACAGCAGAAACACAGGGTTTGACAAACATTTTACGTTTACTTAGTTTATCCAGTGTTTAGAAACAATATTATTTACACACTTTTATATTAACAACTTTAGTAACAGAGTCAAGCCAAATTTCTGATAACCAAATTGTAAAATAAGAAACTTGATGTTCAAACACAGCTGGTCATGTGTTGATGTTTGTGTTCTAATTAGAAAAAGTTCAAATCAAGTTATTTTGCATTAATAAACGCTTGTTTTGATACGAAGAAAGTTTCTCAAAGTAAATCAAACTCTTTTATCTCAAAAGATCAAGGACTATGTTTACGATAAGATCCCTTTGAAATGAAACACAACCATCCCACGAGTCTGCATTCATTTGTTATGCCTCCGTCACTCACCGTAGTCGCTGTCATAGAAGATGATAAACTTGTGCCAGCGCAGCTCAGAGACCAGCGTGATCATGACATCATTCAGACGCACAGGGGGGCGGGCGGCTAGCGTGTAGCGCTCTCCGTCAGGGCTGGGATTGAGCTGACACTCGGCGCGTGGCGTGCCGTCTCCGTTCCTCTGGATGAACAGATGAGGAATGTGCATGGCATCTGTGAGAGACTGCAGCGCATTGGCTGCGGCGCAGCCTGTGGACGACACCAACGCCAAGATCCCTTGATTCATGAGCTCGCAGGCTAGAGAATGACACAGAGAAGAAGAAACAGAGAGAAAGTGTGATTAGAAGTGGGT
>JAZGTK010018732.1:0-11708 GCA_036877625.1 Ambastaia sidthimunki | reverse complement strand
TGTCTTGTCTAGTGTTCATTGTGTCCCAAGTGTTTTCTGTCCCGCACTGAGTTGCGTCTGCATGAGGCAGCCAAACATCGTGGTGAGAAACTGTTTGTGTGTGAGGAGTGCGGCCACAGGGCCTCCAGCCGCAACGGCCTGCAAATGCACATCAAAGCCATTCACAGGTAAACATCTGTATGACATCACTAATTATTACCATAAAGAAGCAAAGCAAACGAAAACACACTTCATTTATAGTTCAATTATTTCTGTGTGTGGTGAACAGACAATAAACTATGTGAACAAAATAAACAGATGTTTACATGTGTTTTCAGTTTCACATAGTTTTGTGTTTACTTGGTTTTTGGCAATGTGTGTGTTGTGCTGTATTCTCTTCAGAAATGAGCGGCCCTTTGTGTGTGAGTTCTGCAATCATGCTTTTACTCAGAAAGCCAATCTCAACATGCATCTTCGGACGCACACTGGAGAAAAACCTTTCCAGTGTCATCTCTGTGGAAAGACATTTCGCACACAAGGTACCAACAGCTAACAACTTTAGGTTGTAAGAATGTTTCCATATTGTTTTCATTAGGTAACAAAAATCTTGAAAGTCAAAAATGAAAGTTTTAGGAATGTTCAAAATGTCCAGTTTTTAGACGTTATTGCTTGGTGATAGGAACATTATTCAAATATTTTTTTAATTCTGTACTGTTTTAAAACGTTCCGCTAACTACTTAAGAATAATGTTTTTTATATATTTGATATATAACGTTAAAAGAATGTTCTCTACAAACTGCAAGAACGCTTTTTGATATTTTTGAGAGAACTTTTAGAGAATGTTAGCCAGTGTTCTGAGAACATTCTCCGTTAGCTGGGAAAGTGTTTATTTTTTAGCCCCAATAGTTTGTTTTAAAAGCTAAATTCATGTAACACCTAATACCTTTGTTTAGTTTTAACTGAGTATTAAAACCAGATGTTTGTTGTATGCTTGAGCAGCCAGTCTGGACAAGCACCACCGCACACACACAGGAGAGCGGCCGTACAGCTGTGAGTTCTGTGAGCAGCGCTTTACTGAGAAAGGTCCTCTCTTACGTCACATAGCCAGCAAACACCAAGAAGGCCGACCACATTTCTGCCACATATGCAGCAAAACATTTAAAGGCAAGTTACTGGAGTTATTTGATAAAAGATCTTTTTTTAGAACTAAGAATTTTGTTCATTTTAAAAATCGAAACTATAATTGTTTGCATTTTTCATTAATGTCAAAATTAAAAGCTTGGTAATATAATGTAACCTGTTGCAACGTTACATACATGTAATTTTTAATTATGCCATCAGCCATCGAGCAGCTGCGTGTTCATGTACGACGTCACAAAGGCATGAGAAAATTTGAGTGCACAGAATGTGGTTACAAGTTCACCAGACAGGTGTGTGTGCCATGAATTAACCTGTCCAAAATGATCTCTTCCTGATGTAAACCGTTTACATTTTGTACTTACAGTCTTAAAAAAACAGTGTTTTTATTGTCCTGTTTTCCTGCCTCTTACAGGCACATCTGCGCAGACACTCCCAGATCCACATCCGCGTGGAGAACTACAACCCCAGACAGAGGCGACTCCGCAACCTGGTTGTGGAGGATGAGAATGCAGCTGCTTCATCTAGTCCATCGAGCCAGCCAGGTGGTCAGGTTGGGCCAGGGGACCTTGCTAAACTTGTGACCCAGGCTGAGGCAGTTGTGGAGGAGCAGGTGGCCTCAGCCTCTACTGGAGGATCAGAAGATCAGGCCTCTTATACATTGACTGATGAGACAGTGGATAGCAAGCAGACTGGGTTTGGTGTGACCAACAGGACTGATGGTGGAGCTGAGCAAGATGGGTTCACTGTAGCAGATGTGATGGAACAGACGCTGTTGGTAACAGATACGTATCCCATCCATCAGTCCAGTGTGGTGGTGGAGTTGCCCGGCTCAGAAACTGATGAAAAGATCTAACTGGAGAAGATCTCAAAAAAGTGTTTGTTAAAGTATTAAGGTTCAGTTTGAAACTCAATCATTCTTGAAAAACAGGATAATTTTTTTGATAATTTTTCGTAAGTTTAAGTTTTAAAGTTTCTTTCACTGAATATTCATTGCAGTTGGGCTCCAATGTTCTAATTTCAAATTCTGGAAAAATTATGAGTCGAACCCAAATCTGTGAAGGGTTGTCCAGCATATGATTGTTAAAACCAAACAACAAACAAGTAAACAAGGTAACAGCATTGTCTGTCATTTATTTGTTGACCACACGTACAAACTTTATTACACGAAACACCTAGCTCATATTGTACAAATGATTTAGGCAACAAACAACATTCTGTATGAAAAATAAAACCATCAAGTATCACTTTAGCATTCTGTAAATAATCAGTTTCATAAGTACTGATATCATTAAATACACACACATACTGAAGAATATAAAGATACTTAATTACTACTTCCAGTTATTAGTACAGCATCCTAATACAATTTTACATAAAAATACAATAGCTTTACCTATTCTTCATGTTATATTCATTATTGCAAACAGCTTAACACAAGCTGTTCCTCAAAAACTATCATACCGTCCCTAAAATAAACAATGACTTGATTTATAAACTTAATTTACTATTAAAATACAAAATCATAAGAGTATGACACAAAAGTTCATGCATTCTAGATTGTCTGACAAGTAATCTTAGATGTACATAAGATAAAACGCTGGGGCCCAGTTATTTATTTTTAAAGGTTTATCTGTCAAACCATTATGCCGTTTTTGAAAAGTCTGAGATCCTCCAAAAATATTCATTTTGTTACAGACTCTTGTCCGCTTATATAAACAATGTTTTGGTTTTCACATTAACTTTTTGGAATGCTTTTGAAAGGCATGATATTGTTTGATAAAATCAAATGTACTCCTTATTTTGTTGTTTTCATTTGGGATGCGTACTTCAAGCTGCAATACTGTAGAACAAAAATGTACATGCTGAATATGACAATAAAAATAAAATAAAATATGCAAAATAAAATGAAATTATAAGTGAAACCTCCATACACTTTCCAAGATATGGACTGCTTGCGATTTGCCAAACACTTAAGTCACTTTGTCACATTTCTTAAGTCACTTAAGTCTCTGTTCTAGGTAAACACAGCCAGCATTGGAACTGCATGCAACAATTAAAGCTGTAGTAACATTAGTTTACTGGGTAAAATAATGCAAACATTGATTGTCTATTCACCAGTTCTCTGCTGCCCAATCGAGGTGAATATGTGATAAAGTGCAAAACACCAAGTAGCGATGTCATGTCGAATGAAGATACCTTCAGTCTTACGTTTTGAAAAGCTCTCAGTGGACTTGGTTGACATCTTGGTTGAGGTTCTGATTAACATTGTTGTTGTGATTGTGAAGTGCCTGGTTGCGGTGGTGTCTGTGAAGGTGGATGGCGTTGGCCTCGGGCATGTCGATGGGTTCGAAGGTATTTGAAACAAGTGGCATAAACTGTCGGAATATGCTTACGCTTCCGTGCCAGAAAGTGGGCTGGGGGAGGCGGCCAGCTGGGCTCCAGGATTGAGAACTGGGGTCGTAGACCTCCACCACATCGGACAGCTCAAAGGTGTTGTCGTAGCCTCCAGACACGTAGAGTCGACCACCGAGAGCTGCCACGCTGCCTCCAACATGGACCTGTGGAGAGTGAGATGATGTGGTTATTTTCAAAGTCTATGCAAGTGGAGTCTTTTCATATGTTGGTGTCTGTGTAATGTATATAATGTAATACAGTGACAGTATGAAAATTTGACATACTTGTGTCATGGGACTAATCTTGTCCCATTCGTTCTTCTGTGGGTTGTAGATGTCAACCTCAGCTGAATCATCCCTGAAACAACCACAACCATCATGAGAAACATGAAGTTCATGTTCTGTTTGCAAACAGAATTAACAAAAAAAAAACTACAAAGCAACTTTATCATCTGTTTAAGCTTAACAACAGTTATGTGACTTGTCGAAAAACATTTCACCCTCCACACTCATGCATGTTGACACTGCTTTAAATAGGTTGTGGCTTATGAAGCAACCCTCTCGTTCCTCTCATACCTGTTGGGTATTAGGCAACGCAAATGCCAAGGCACTGACTGGTAAGTCTGTTTCCAGTCGACCCCAGAATAGCCAAACTCTCATATCATGTCAATAATGTGTCATGATCTATAGTTAGGAGATGTGACTGTAGACAGGCAACCCACTCTGTTATTTGTTGTCATATCAATAAAATTTTTTATATAATTTTCATTTCCTGTATTCCAATGACACACTACCGTCTTACCATCCAAACCCTAAAACACTTTGTGAACCCTAAGATATGCCATTTTATTTATTCATATGCAACATTTCCTGTTTACACCTAGAAAAGGGCCCTTAAAAGTAACATCATCTTTCACCTTCTCTCTCACCTTACAAAGTAGATTAAGCCGTTTAGAGTCACAGATTTGGGGGCAAAGGACCACGGAGGCAACTCTGCACTGTTGACCAGTGACCAGCGATTGCTTTCAGCATCATAGAACTGAATGGCCATTGTGTCCTCTCCAGTTAACGAGCCAATGGCATAAAGCCGCCCCCTGCAAGCTGTGGTAGAACAGTTGTCCATTGGGTGTGGCATGGGTGGAAGGGCCTCCCAGCAGTCTACGGTGTGATCATAGCGTTCTGTGCTATCAGAAGCAACCACGTACAGCTGACCCTTCAGCACACAGGAGCTGTGGTATTCTCTGGCTTTCAGCATGGGGGAGACCTCTGTCCACTCATTCACACTGGAGTTGTATCGCCAAACGCAGTCATAGAGACGTGATCCATCTGAGCCACCTATTACAAAACCAAGCACAACATTCAGTATGTTCCTCTTAATAGCATCAAGGTTACTGCCATATATAACCATTTAGAAACTGTTTGGTAACAACATTTGGAAAATCATTATCTAACCTGTCACTGCTCACTAAGTTATTGAAGTTATATAACAGAGTAAAAGGCACCTTAGCCATGTTTTGTTATTTATAGAGGCAGCGTGCAAAAGTCTCAGATGTTTTTTTAACTGGAACATTGTCCACTTGTACAGACAACTGATCACCTGAAAGCAGCCCGACCACTGATCTGGCAGGACACTGTGTCCCATCACCACACTTTATAGCCAAACACACAGTGGTTTATTTATACATTGGCTGTCATGTCGTAAGTAGTTCTCTGGAAAGAGGGACACTGAAGCTGCTCTGTAAGCTCATGAGAATTTGTAATACTTCTTCTTGTAATACTTCAGTATGAAATAGCTGCACTGCTTGTGGAGCATGAGTTTTGTTCTCACAAAAAGAAAATGTTGAGTCACTATACTCACCTGTCACGTAAATGTCATTGCCCAAGGCTGCTATGCTATATCCACCGCCAAGATGGTCTGGAAATTCTGCTAAGTATCTCCACTGTCCAGTCTGAGGGTTGTAACAATCCACAGTAACAAGCTCATCACAGTCCTGATCGCATCCTCCTACCACCACCAGAATTTCCGCCAGGCCGGTGGACGGACGTGGGCGCATGCGGTGGCTGAGTCGGTCATGGCGGTCATATTCGTACGACTGAAAGCTACGTGCTTCACTGACCAAACGCAGGCAGGCCGGCGACAGGTATACCAGTGGATCACTCTCCACGTGGGCCAGAAGGTAGAAACGTCGAACAAACGGAAGTCGTACCTGCTGCAGGAGCTCGGGCCAGTAATGCAAGCGGTGCTGGAGGTCGGCTTTGACCCAGCGTACGGCGATCTGGTAGGCCGTTTCTTCCTTATCCACACACAGTCCGTCGTCTGACACAAACTCCAGCAGTCGCTTCCATGACAACCTTTCGAAGTCCATGCTCTTCGCCAGCTCCACAATGTTCTTCAGCACGAAACGGCGAGCGCTGGTGGCAAGCTCGCGGCAGGCGTAAGCTTCTGCAAAATCCTGGATCTCCAAGCAGTTGGAAACATCAAGTCTCTGCTCTAGGAAAGCACAGCACGCTTCTTTAACAGACGGGAACTGGAAGAGGTCCGCCGTCTTGAGCAGAAGGTCCACGTTGTCGTGAGTAACAGTGACACGGCCTGTGTAGCAAAAATCCACCAGGAGGCCCAACAGTTCAGCTGATACCTCGTGGAGCACCACACGATCCATGGCGCTTTCTCGCAGCGTACCGGCAAACATAGCACGAAAGTAAGTGCTAGCAGCGGCTAACACTGTTCGATGGCAGTGGAACTCTTTTCCCTCAGCACACAGCGTGACATCAAAGAACTTGCGCTCGGCGCGGAGCTCATGAATACCGCGGAGCAGGTTGACGGCATGGGCCGTGTCAAAGAAGGGCAGCATCGAAGGCTGCGTTTGTAAAACTGGCTTCTCCATAGCAGCTCTCCTTGGTGTAGCGTATATCTCGATGTTCTTTTGCTCAGAACACTTGAGTCATCTTTAAACAGAGAATAAGTGTGTTTATTAGTAGTTGGAAATTGAACAAAAACATTTCTACGTTGACTTTCAAATAAAAACAACTTATTTTTCAAAGGACAGTTTTAGCCTACCTGAGTTTCTTCTTAAAAGCGTTTACAACAAAGACAGCATATAGGAAAGGACACAGCAGCTTCTAGAACGAAATTTCATACAGTTGTGACGAATGTGTGGAACCGTTAGTCTCTTAAGAAAGACTCGTGGCTCAGTCTGGTCTATAAATACACCAGCAGTGTCCATTTTCACAGGCTGAAGAGAGGGGGGTGCATCACACAGAAAGATTATAGAAACATCCCATTCCCCACTCGAGTAACTCCTCACACACCAGAAGAGCTTAAGATTCAGGAACCGTTTGTTCAAAGGCGACAGTTTTCTCTTTCCATTTAAGGAAAATGTACATGACATAATAACTTCAAGTTTTGTCAATTAAGTGAAAAACTATATTTAGCAGTAAATACAAAGAAGATTGTTTCTTCATGTTTATATTGTCATCAAAAGACTAAAGAGCTAAATTTTTCAGTGGTTAAAAGTGTTGCTAGTATGCCTATGAAGACTGCAGTTTGTTTAGAACAAAACGGTATTTTCACCTGTTTAGTATCAGGAATCAAAACAGATTGTCAAACAAAGTCCCTGAAGCTACAAACATCTATATTCTACACTACAGAGTCTGGTGACATTCTCTGCAGAGATCCACCTCTGCAGCAGGCAGCTTAGTAAAGTTTTATGAAGGTTCACTCATCAAAAAAGATGAAAGGGGGAGATCGAGAGTCAGAGAGAGGGAGAGAGAGAGGCCCCAAAGGTTTTTTAGACCTGCTCTGAACAGCAGAACTCTGCAGTTTTTACATAGAAGAAGGGCTGAAGACTAATGAATTCTCTGATGCACGTACCAGATTCCTGAGATGGTGCTTTTTTGAATATTTAAGACGCTGATATAACCATACTGTCCATAACACAGTGTCCATGTTTGTCTTATATCTGTTTGCAAACGGAATAATCAAATATCTAACTGACTGACATTATGAAAACAAGGTCAAATTCATAGGAGTTCTACAAAGCAACTTTATCATCTGCCAAAAACATTTCATCCTCCACACTCCGCATGTGTTAAGCACTGTTTTAAATAGGTCAAGGGAAGCAACCCTCTCGTTCCTCTCATACCTGTTGGGTATTAGGCAACTCAAAAGTGCTTACTGGTAAGTCTGTTTACCAGTCGGCCCCAGAATAGCAAAACTGACAGAGACAAGCATTATTTTTACACTCTAACATGTAAGTGTAGAGGAGTATGTGATGACATGACTTCCTGTTAGGTCATGTCAATAAGGTGTCATGATCTATAGTTAAAAGACATGACTGTAGACAGGAAACTTACTCTGTGATTTGTTGTCATATCTTTTACAAAGTTCTTACACTAAACACCTTTGTTAAATAAATATAACACAGGTTAGACAGACCTTTTACTGTGACAAAAGCTTATGCAGTTTAAACCTTCCAGAACATCACTCACTTATACAGAAAGATTTATATTAGACTGTTTTTATAACTCCAGATTGGTCAAAGGCGCATTATAAACTAAAAAATTCACAATTTACATTCGATATAAACAACCACTATAATTAATCAGAGTAAAATGTCATAAAATTCTAAACTTTTTTTATTAACATAAACATTTTTACTAACATAAACGTTTATACTGAAACATTTTAATTGGTGTTTGGAAATTCACCAAATTAAAAGACACCATAGCTTATTTTACAAGATTTCAAATCTGACATTATGTAACTTATCAAAGAGGAACCAAGATATATATCACAAATATAAGTACTTTGTTACAGTTTCACAACCCACCGATTGTACAACCCAAACCTAACTATTGTACTTGTAAAACTTAACGTAATAACACAAACCACATGTATACAAATGTATACAAACCCAGCAGTGGCTTATAGTATAATGTTGCACCTGGCTGAAAAATGCCATTTGCACAGCTGCCACTGCCCTGCATTCCAACAGCAGGTCTGGCCAGTGCATTTCTACAATCATGATCTGCTTCACCCTAATAATGCAGTTACATTAGCCCTCACTCACACTTTTAATGAGGACACCTCCCGAGACCTTCTGTATGGCCTAGAATACTACACACACTGCCTGTGGCTTTATGTGATGGGGAATAACAGTACATTAAATATTCAAATGCACTAGCTAATCTGAAAGTAGAGAGTTTGATACTATTTGAAAATACAGAGTTAACTACAATTAGTAATTACCCAAACTAAAATAAAGAAGAAAAGTTAGACATAGATACTTGACTGTACAGGAACAATTGTAAGAGTTCTTAGTGGGTGATACTAGTAATTCAAATTCACAGCACTGCATAAAAAATACAATGTACAAAACTGGTCAATAATTATTTATTCTTTAATCAATTAAAACGGATGGATGTATGAGTTAAAGAGGTTTCAAACTCTTCATTTGGCCTTTTTAAATATAATAGTCTACAACCAAGAGACCTTCAACAACCTATTTTAAGATTTGACCTGGCGGCTAATGTCACCCAATGCATTTCACATCTTCACCCACCGCCGACAACAATTTAACGCAGTTTGACGCGGCAAATGACAACAAAACCGTTTACGATGCCGGGAAAAGGTTTCTGAGCAAAGTTTAGCGTCATTATCACTATAGAAACAGGCGTGAAATCGGTTCCCGACACAATACCCGTCTGCTACTGTCTGAGAAAAACAACACCAGAACCGTCACACGTTCCTTCATCTACTGACTGTCTCTGTCGTGTTTTTTACTTACCGAATCCAACAATTGACGATTTGAGTTGCTCTGTGCCTCGAAACCTCGACAAACGGGGATATATTGTCTTGTATCTTAATGTAGCGTGTAACTTTGGCTGAATGTCTGTTTTTTTCCTACGCTCATGTCAGCGCCATGATTCCGCATCATCAGAGACCCTCATTGGACGCTACACGCGTTACATAGTGACGTGATCTCAAGTTAGTCTGTCAAGACTGTAAACTTCTCATCACTTTAGCTTTTGTGGGTTAAATAGCAACAAAAAACAGTTATTTAGCAAGTTAGTTTTATTAGGTTAGTTTATAATAATGATTTATCATTTAAGCGATAGGGTCCAATTTCCCGGGAAATATCAGTTCGGCTTTGTACTTTGGATGATCTTTAAAGATACTTGAACAACTGTGAGGAAAGTACGTAAAGTAACCTGCAATTCTATGTTTCAAACAGAGATGGCGGTAGAGGGGCGAAAGTAAATTCGGTTTGCGGGTAAATTCAATGTTTCTGGTCGTATTTTATTAAAGATATTTTTCATAGATATAAACGTGTGTTTGTAGGTGGTGTTTTAAATAAAAAAAACAACACAGCCTGAATTTATATATGTACACTATAAATATAAAATATTAACTGGAATAAAAATGTAAGACTTGACTCACATAGGCTAACTGAAATTTATAACTAGATATGCACACAAAACTACTATACTTCAAATCTTTATGTGGATAAAACATTTCTGCATGTAATTTTTCTGTCTCATTCTACTTTTCCCATTTTCAGAGCGAATATTTCATGCTTTGCTAGATTTTGATTTGTTTTGATGCGCCAAACCCCCTGGTGCTTTAAAATAATTTTCCTGGCAAGACTGAATTTTTGCATGCATAATCAGAGCTTATTGTTTACGTAAACAGTTACATAAAGAAACTGAAGGTTTGTCTTGTCTTTGAACAAAACATTGCAGAATTGTTTTTTATCATCATAAAAACAAAAGCTTCAGCTTTTTCAAAGGTCTTGAACTCAGTCGAATGTAAAGACAAGATACAGGTTATAACACACAGAAATTCAGGTTATAATAGACAGTGTCAATTAAATGATGTATGAAATATTAAATGTTTTAAACGAGATATAATGACTGGAAATTTAATCGTGGAGAAGTATTTTCCAAAGACATCAAATTACTGAACATTTGATGATTTTGTATTTATTTTATTAAGGTGTATATGGTTGTATTCAGTAGATATATGCATATATGCACATTCCTGGCGCTGCTTACTATATTATTAAAAAAGTAAGTTAAAACATGAAAAAGAAAATTAAACTGGTCTAACATGCCCCTGAACGTCCTCTGTCTTCTGTGTAGAGCATTATCAGTTTTATTGGCAAAGAAATTGCTGACACTTGTGAGAGAGTCTTTGGCTTCGGCTGTCATTGATTGGCCATGCCTCTGAGCGCAACATAACACGCTCGCTATTGAAGTTGTGAAAGTGTAGAAACTGGCTCGTAACTTTGATGTATTCAGCCTTGAGAAGATATTTTGCGTTTATGTTACTTTAAATCAGTCCTGCAACCCAGTAACTGGAGTGACTCTTAAAACTCTGAAAAACTCAAAATGATTATTTCTAAGAGTTTTTCAGAGTTTGAAATAGTCACTTGCAGCACCCAGCTTCTGACGTCACTGTATTGTTACATATTCCTCACTAGATGTCGCTCTTTTACATTTTGTGTCCTAGTTATATTTAACGTAGACCACCCAAAAATGAGAACAAAAGTGAGCACTTTTTTATTTTTCCTTCCCTTTTTAAAGTGAGAAATTTTGTATTGTTAATGCAATTTGTTGTAATGATAATGTAATGATTCAATGTTCACAAAATTTCAATGCACATTTTCGCAGTTCTTTTAAAATTGTATTTCTGTACTTTAAACTATAACACAAACAATCGATCATTTACATGTAATTCACATTTCGCAGTGACCTGATTGGTTAATCTGATGAGTACAGCTGCATGCAGAGCACGACTGCATCTCTGTATACTGTAAATCCAGCGTCTATTATCTTCTCATTTTCGCCACACTTCTTGGAAATGTTAGCATGGATTTACAGCCATGCATTAGGGATCCACGCCAGGTTGTGACCATTAATCAGAGGAATTAATGAAAATGTCAACATGTAAGCTTTGGTGTTAGTCATTTTTATAGTCAGATGATAGAAAGTAAGACCAGTTTTAGGCACTGAAGCATAATACTACGAGGATTAAGGCCAAAATACGTTTGCCGTTTGTTCTATTGTCATTCTGCTGAGCAGAGCGATGGGGAAAAACTCCACTGTCAGACAGTCATGGTGTAAATTATTAATACAACTGTTAAATCAGAGTGTGGACAGAAATGCCAATAAACACTTCTGGAGACTGAAAGAGAG
>JAZGTK010018731.1:0-11709 GCA_036877625.1 Ambastaia sidthimunki | reverse complement strand
GTGACATACTGAAAAGTAGGTGTAAATGTGGAAGACATTAGAATCTGCTTGTGGCAGGTGTCAAAAAATATGAGAGAACATGAAAGAATTAGTTATATAGCCTAGCAAGTATTAGAATTAACCATAACAAAGAACATTCTCATAACATTATAATTATTTGATATATGTTCTTCTAATGTTGAGAGGAAACAGTCTTAGAACAATGTATCTAGGAATTTCCTTATGATTTTATATGTACAAAATAAAAGTTCTCACATTTTTAAACATACTATGTATTAGAACCATACATAGATATGACACTGCACCATAATTTGTAAATGTCTATACACAGTATGTAACGGTATGTAACAAAAAGATTTACGTTATAGAGATAAAAATGAGTGAGAGACCTCAGCTGTATGCTTTGATTAAGTTCTGCTGATTTATCTATTTATCACTCTGCCTCACTCATATTTATGGCCACCTCACAAACAGATAAACAGTGCCAGTCAATAATCTGCCACATCTGGGGAAGTCTTCCGATGATTTAAAATCATAAGTGCTGCAAAAAATAAATGTCATACACTGTCATGACCTACCTCTTAATTTAGTTTTACATCTAATTGCTTAGATCTGATATTCTTGTTAATTGCTTTGTTTTAAACCAGATTTTAGACTTGCTATTTTAAATGACACAATGTTATCATTATTTCAAAATGACTGACATTTTTCTGCCTGCGGTTTGATCTTTTGCTATTATTTTTATCTGACTTCGCTTTACCTCCCAGGCAGGTCTGTCTACGTCTGTCTACGTCTGTCTACGTCTGTCGATGGAGGAAGGAAAATAGAACATCTTACTCCTGTGTTGTCTCCCATCGTCTGGACTGCCCACGTCATCTGTTTAATTTACAGAGGGCTGAGGGAGTGAAACCTCAGCCAGTGTCAGCCGTCCCTGATATTTTTACAGGACAAAAGATGGAGCTTCAAACACTGACCAGGCAGCTTAACTTGTGAGGTTTAAACTCCAGCTTCCTTTTCATTTGTCCCTAAATCTGAGTCTAACTTTGACAGGAAGCCGAGCTTTGTTCTGTAGATTTAATCCTGTTCAGTACTATATCTGGTAATTGGTAATTTTTAGTATCTCCCCACAGACTACAAGGAATTTTTTTGTCTGTTTTGTGCTATGCATGTAGGCCTAATTAAGATTTTGTACATTAATTGCAAATGTTGCATTTGTTAATTGTGTGAATGTGTTTACATTATTAGGGTAGCTGCATTCATATTACGCTAATTGTCTAAACTGCCAAATGCACCAATCTGAATGGACGAAAACACATTTCTAAATGTTTACTACCACCATCTGCTGTTCATGTGGAGAAAAATGATTTTACTCTTTTCTGAAATGTGAGGTTATGTAAGAAAAAAAACACTGAAGAGAAACATGCTTAGGTAATTCTACAAAACAGGCTCTACTCCTCTTTAACAATAATAATTTATAAATATATATATATATATATTTAATTTGTGAATAGATAATATATTACACTCCATTTAATTAACCAAAATAAATGGCTTTAATGTGACAGTTAGCAGAACCCCCTCCACCCCCACTTCCCCAACACACGTTTCCTCATTTACTGCTTTTAACACAATAAAGGATATTATGTCTTTGATTTGAAGCCGTTTTTGTGTTATTTTATTTGTTGTTGCTAAGGATACCCTGTCACCATGGCAGTAAAATCATCTCTAATACTAATATCACTGCTTTGCCTTTCTAAAACAGACCCCAGGGAGAAGAACGCATAGCCATAAATAGCTGAGAAAAATATCTCTGTTCACAATCTGAGGGTAGTTAAAGAAGTCTTTGTAATTTATCTTTATAATTCGGGCCACACATTTAGAAATGACAATGCACTCTTTCTCCTGTAGAAAAGTCAGGGCCTCCATTTTATTAATGCAAATTGACAGACTGACTCAAGAAGAAAATCTAACTCAAATGAGAACAAGATTTTGAGATGTTAAATATCCAGGGGTTTAAACCACATAGAAACTACAATTCGATAAAAGGATATCTTGTTTTTATGTTAAGTATTTGTAACATTGTATTAGTTCACAAGAATTATAATGAAATACAAGTTAATCACTCCATCAGTTGGATGCTGTCTATTATCAGAAATGTAGGGCCGCCTGCCCCGGGGCCTCTGACTGTCAGGGGCCTCTAGGTCAGAGTAAAGGTTCCTCTGTCAGATGTAAAACTGATATAGACATAAGAACAGATTGTCAAAAACAAAACCACAATAAAACGTGCTATTACCAAAAACAATTTATATATTTAAAATAATCTGACACATTGTTTTATTATTTATAATTAAAGCATTGAAATATTGTACTTTTGGTAAAACTGTATATAGGTATGGCTGATGTTTATTGTCGTTTTTGATTTAACACTTCTTTGTTCTCCTCACATTGTAATTGGCTTTGGATAAAAGCGTCTGCAAAATGCCTAAATGTAAATGTTTGTTGAAAGTAAAATTGTTTATCTTTCAGGCAAAACATCTGCTTCAAGTGTACAGTATATACATTCATTGATTATTATGTGCCACCCTTGTCTGGTGTAGTTATGTACCGACAAACCCAATTGAAAATGCATTAGGGTGAATTGTGACCCAATGATAGATTTATAGTATGTTTACAGTATGGTCATTTACATAAATAATATAGTATAGTATAATTTACATAAATAATATGTAAATAAGATAATGCATTGACGTTAAAAGCCATTTAGACTTATAATCTATAAAATGTTTTATTTATATGCACAAATAATATAACTATAAATTATCCTCTTTTTTACTTTTTCCTTTATTTTCTGTTATGTTTCTCAGTGTCTGATGTGATGTTTAGAACATGGGGTTCTGATGGTCACAGCGCACATAGTGCCACGGCAACCTGTTTGTGATTGGATTATAGACTGATTACACGCCATTCAGCTATTCCCACCAGACAAAAAAGAGTGAATAAGAAAGAGAAAAAAAAAGTTTGCATTCAGTATAGACTTGTAATCAGGGACAAGAAAAAGGGAGCTGCATTGGAGCAGCAATCACATATGTCGCATGAAACACTGGTGAGGCATTCAAATACAGCCATTATCATAATTGTGAGGGAATATGGGTGCTTTTGGTCCTGTGTGCATTTAGAATATAATGTCCATCAATTTATATACATTGAGAAAATAGCAGGTATCCGTCCACAGATCGGCGAACACCCTTAATGTTAATGCTGTAGTTTGTTAGTAGGCCTATATGTGCCAAAACTAAAACACCTGTAGTTTCAGAAACATTTTGTTTATTTATTTTGCACAACCTGAACAAATCATAAATACATTTTTCATAAACCTGAACAAATCATAAATTATCAGACTGGGATGACCTATTTTTAAAAAAATATATTTTAATGTCAAATATATGTTTTTGACATGCTAAAGATATAAGCTATGCTTGAGTAAACTTATTTTACCTGAACGCACCATCCAAGCAGAAAATGAGAAAATGTTTTATAGTGTCACAAATCGTACAAATGAAACAACAATACAGGCCATCTGTTGCCAGCATCAAATCAGTGAAAGAACACAATGACCTTTTCTGATGTCACCGGCGGCATATGCAGTCTTCTCAAAGCATGCGCAAAATCTGCCAACTTAAAAAACAACAGAATTATTACAATGCAACACTAAATACTGCTGCTGTATTTCCCAGGATTCAGACAGCAGTACAACATATGGAGCAATCAGTGCCTTTAAAATGAAAAGAGCAAGATAAAAGACAAACAAACAAATGAAGAAAAAGTCTATGACTGAAAAATGTAAAAATCCACTCGGAATGCAATCTGCAGCTACCTTTGTGATTTTTTTTTTTTTTTACTAAATCCAGGAGAAAAGATATTTTCCTGCATAAGTCCTGCGGAGTGTCAGACAGGATATTGGTGAAGTAGCTTAACATCTTGTGCTTACGTTTCTCTCCAACTTGTCGAGCAGCTTCAGATGTTGGGGAAAGTAGTCTCACGGATTACTGTCGGCCCGTAAAAGAGGCAATTAATCGGCGTCTTAGAAATACTGTGATATACAGTGAAACTTCAAGGCCTTGTGGAGTCTTTTCAGAAAGATGATCCAGTGTTTGTTAATTTGTGCCGAGTGGGCAGTGTGAGAGACAGAAAAACTTCTTTAATGTGTTTGTGCTAAAGATATGTGACTAATTGAAATATGCTGGACCATGTCATCTATAAGCTTGTGAAAATGATCAACAGTGTGAGATCAAAATGACTGTGGTAAACAATGAAGCGTTTTGCAAAATTTAATGAACTGCCATAAACCAAATTATTTTAACTTTAGGATAAATATACAGCAGACACATTTAAGCTTTATCATCTAAAGAACAGTGTTTGTTACATTTTCAATCTTAATATACTATATTTTATTGAAGTCAAACAGTACATTGTAAATTAGTACTGTTTGTTAAGGCAAGCATCAGCATTACTATTGCTTATACCTAAGGGGTCTTAGGTATACCTAAGCGTTCTCACTTTTTCTGCATTAGTTAGTACGTCATGATGCTGTTTGATCATAAAAAAGCAAAGTTATATTATTCAAAGTCCACTGTAAAAGGATATACTCTCTTTAACAGAAATCGCTTTTTAAACACTACAACAAACAACTCGTTGGACTATAAATGGCTGTGTGACATCACAATGTTTAGAAACCCCACCTCCAGGAATAGGTTGCTTTAGTAGTGTGTTGTTGCCATGTTAAAGAGATGCTGTTTTCCACACCAATAGGTGAAAACTGATGATACATGCACAGCTTTCAAACACCAGTTAATATAATGTGAACGTGATTTTAGTTGTTCTGATTAGTGAATTGATAAGGCAAAACTGACAATGTTTTTCACATTGCTACTGTTTTCATGAGAGCTGCAGCTTGCAGGTATTGTAAGGGATGGGACATATCTGGAACATTCTTTAAGCGGGTGACCAATCTCAACAGACTGGGCCAGCTTGACCAATCAAACGTTTCAGAAGGATGGACTTCATAGAATTCGGATATAAACAGAGTGTTTGGCATAAACTGAAAACATAAGTGTTAACATAATGTTAAATAAGAATATAAATATAATAAATATAACATACTGAAACATGTTAAAAATAAATAATAAAATTGTTTTTTGAACAGGCATGAAAATCTATTTTAGTACATCCTAAAAGCTAAATCAAGACTTTGTAAAAGACAATAGGACCCCTTTAATAAACCTATGGTACTGAACTATAGTGTATAACCAGTTTTGCTATGACAAAAATGAGACCTTAAGTCATACAGCTATTAGACTTCTATGTATATAAATATTATGTAATATGGGTGAAAATGTAAGGTCCTTAGCTGGGACTGCTTGTCCTTCATCTCTGTCCTCAGTTTATATTTGTTGTCAGGATATAACCAGTACAGCAATAATGTTTCACTGTGTAAATCACCAGCTTCTGTCAGGAAATTTAACTTCCTCTCACAGACCCAGACTAAAACATTGCAGACTGGCAGATGGCTCTTCAGGAACGCTGAAATTATTTAAAGAGCACATGGTGTTATCAAAAATTAGCATTATGTGTTCTCAGATACATATTGAGCCTGTAATGCAATTTGATAACTAACAGACACTATCAACTGCAACAGATAATTTCCACATGTCTTTAAAGTAACTTCCTAAAAAACAGCAACTGTTTTTTACAGTAATGGTCTTAAAGCTGTAGCACATATTCAGACTTGGCAAGTAAAGATACATCACATGAGGTTTGTGATGTGTTTGTGATGTGAGATGTGTGATGTATATGTGAAGTCAGTGATGACAAAGCCCAAAGTAAATTACAAAA
The DNA here is from genome assembly GCA_036877625.1 of Ambastaia sidthimunki. Taxonomy (NCBI): domain Eukaryota; kingdom Metazoa; phylum Chordata; class Actinopteri; order Cypriniformes; family Botiidae; genus Ambastaia; species Ambastaia sidthimunki. Next base: position 5,817 of record JAZGTK010018731.1, on the reverse strand, counting down.
TTTTCTTTGCTTGACGCAGACCAGATTTGAACCTGCACTCCTTGTTGTGTCACAGCCTCCAATGCCCATAACACAGTACTTCTATCAAGAACATTTGATCTGTTGCTGACCGAGCCCACAGGAAAAACACAGGCAAACACAAATTCAGTTGAACAGCTCACCTTCAGCACCACAGGCTGGTCTGATTGGAAGTGGCACAGGCAAACCATTACCTCAGGACCTGCTTTTACAGTTCTCTGTGCCCCACTGTCAAGCTGGATATGTGCTACAGTAACATCTGACACAAACAGCAAGAGCCATTTTTCACACACTGTAACAGCTCATGAAGTCACTGTGTCCCTGAGTTTCTGCTCAACTTTTTACCACTTTCTTGTAAACACAGACATAATGTTTTTTTAACACCTTTCCTGTTCCAAATCCACTTTTCAACTTTTCTGTATTTCTGTGATAAGCTTTACAGAGAGGAAATGCACATAATTAGCCAATTGTAAAAGGTCAGTGAGCTGACACATGTCTGTGGCATTAAAGAGATATTAAATAGATACATTTGTTCAAACAGCTTGTTATTAATATATTTAATCTTGAATGTTTTACATTTTGTTGGTTTTTTAAATTAATTTTATAATTTTTTTTAGGCCGATTTATAATGTGAGGCCGATTTATAATGTGAGTCTATAACAGCCACCAAAATACTGTACAAAACAGTGTCATACTGTAATTTTGTTTTACGTAGCTATTTTCTGCCCTCATTCTTATCATTACAATGCTGCTTGTGACTGTTCTTTAAAGGTTTCTTGGCTCCCTCCCTCATCATATGTGAAGTGCAACAATTGTAACTTGTGGGTTTATGGTTGGGTTCAACATGTCACACCATTCCACTGTGGCAGGTTGTTGACATGTAAATATAAGCAGTCTTGTGTTATTAATATGTTTGTCATTTGTTTGACGTCAGTAAGCAGTAGAAGTGCATTTTACAGCCTAGTTTCAATAAATAAAGATCCTTTTAAACCGCTGAAGAAGTTTTGAGTTCTAAATATGTTTTCATAGTACATTGAATTCTTATTCCTAAAATACACAGGACATAATGTATTTTTTCAGGACCCCTTTTATTTGGTACATCGCTGAGTAACAAGACAGAGGTGACGTCAGCCAACAAAGAAAGCCTAACCCAAACATCAGTGTTGTTCTTTCCCAAATGAATAAACATTCTCATCAGAGTCATAGTGTCCTCTTACAGACATACCTTTGGCACCTCTGCAAAATATTAAACACAATGTGTTTCGTGATGCCCCCTCAACCTCTCACCGTAACCCTAGTGACACCAGCTCCACAATAATAGTTATTTTGAATTAACTTTAGTATTCCCAGAATGCTACATTGTCAGTGTGATTGTGCTCCTCCTCCACAGAATCCTGCCACAGGAAATCAATTGTTTTCTGTTTGTGATTGTGCATATGTCTGAATTTATATGCCTGAGAAGAGACAAAGATTTCTTTGTGTTCATTGTGTTCCCAAATGACTCAATGAAATTATTGTAAATCTGAATCTATTTTTTGAAATATATAGGTAGGCAAGAACATATACACTTACGTTAAAGCTGGGACCCAAGTCTTAAAGGTCGGTTTATTTGACTTGAGCCAGTAAGCAACCAACCAGAACACCCTAGCAACTGCATATCAACATACTGAAAACCACCTAAAACAGCTTAACAAACCAAATAGCAATGACCTGGCAACCTCACACTTCACACATTCACTTTTTATTAAATGTGATAACTTTTTAATGTGATTAGTACACAACTCTAATGTTTTATAATGTGTATGTTTTAAAAACATCTGGTATTGAGTTTCTTTGAGCTTAGTGAATACAAAATATGTAGTTGAGAAGATGGGGAGTGAATTTGTGCTTAAGGCATGAATGTGTATCTGCCTAAGGACAAGAGTTTTGTTTAGAAGATTGCCTGTGTGTGCATGTGTGTGTGGTGGGGGTTAAGACATATATGGTGGGCAGATGAAGGAAGATCTTCAGGCCCCTTGCAAACCTCATGTGAGGGGCCTCAGCACCAGATAAGACCTAATCCCTCCCAGACAGCTGGAAAGTCAATATTCACACACACACACACGCACACACACACACACACACACACCAAAGGAGGCTCCAAATCTTTGTCTAGAGTTGCACAGAGACTAGCAGAACCGGCAAAGTATATTCTATGCACTGTGTACACTGTGCACTGCATTGGCACATTTAAAAGTAGTTTAAGGAATATTCAAGAATCAAAATTAAACTTTGAATTGCAATAATATTTTGCAAAAATATCTTTTTTTCTGTTCTATCAAAGAAAGATCAGATATAAAAATACATAAGCGTGAGCAAATGATTTAAATGATGAATTTTAATTTTTGGACGCACTATTTCATCATATTCCGGTTCTGTTTCGGTAATGATTACCGCTCAACTGTGTCTGTCAGCGCTGTTAATTTAATGCATTTCACCTGTGGTTCTGCGAGATAATGGCTGGAAATTCACTGTCATTTATTACGTTATTATGCTTTATGTTTATGAGAAAGCGTGTGCCAGGCTGCAGCCCTCGTCTCCCACGTTCTTCTCTATCGCTCTCTCTCTTCCTCCACTCCGTCGCGACTATACGGAAACTAACGAATGACTAACATTTCCCCGGGGAGTGTGTTAAATGAATAGACCACCAGGCATTCAGACAAAATAGAAATGATCATATCATTAGACGTAACGCATCTGTCAGAAAAGACAAGACGTTAAATTCACTGCACAATCACAAGAGTCGCACTAAATTTGATTACCGGCTATATAAAACAGCGCGGCACATTAGCAGCCCAGTAAAAATGGGCATCTCTCATAACAAGTAATGTATTTTATGACTCACAATGCCATCGCCGTTGAAGTGTTTCGTTTTGATTGGATCATTTCAAATTTCCTTAAACAAATTAGGCTTTTCAAGTAGGGTAATGTTGTGCTTTCCTTCAACAGAGCAGAGCACAGAAGGAACATTGTTTTGATTTTATTTTTCTTGGACTTCACTGGATCAGAAGAAACTGGAAATTCCTGAGAGTTGTAATGACAAAAGAGAAACATTGTGAAAATGATGAAGGATGTCAGTGTTCAAGAAAGACTTCTTATCTCAAACAGAATACACCAAGCTTTAAAACAGAGTACACTTGTGGTCCTGCATGGTGATTGGTCAGTGCCATCTTTGGTTCTGAGGCACCCAGAGCCCCAGGATTCTCATTGGTCAAGTAATATTTTATGTGCTAGGGTGCCCCAGTGTTAACTTGTAGTGTGTGCTGAGGGTCATCAGATTTCTGGCAGTTTTAGACTGTGTGACCTGAGGCTATGGCTCTGGCATCATGGACACTATCCCCACTGGCTCAGTCTATACTCCCACCCTAAGCAGACTTAATAATTTTGGTCAATAAAACAATGTTTAAATGAAAATTGTGTCCATTACATTTTTATTAGGCAGTAATCACTTTTATTATGTACTAAAGGCAACACTTGTGCTTAACAAAAACATTGTAACATTATAGCACAGCCTGCCATGTCTTGTTGCTTGACTATAAGCATCTGTTTAGCAGGTGTATTAGACATAAGAAATGCATGGTAGTTTTATCTTGTGACGTTCTCAACCACAGAACATGGTTCAGCACCACGGACAGCACTCAGCAGTGTGAAAGCTATCCCCAGTAGTCCAGTTTTTCTGCACAGTAAATTACAATCAATATAAGTTACCACATGCACACTGTATGGTCTATCAATCTATAAAGGCTCCCACAGTATGAAGTGAAAGGTTCTTTAATTGATATGTGAGGAGTAGAAAAATATGTTCTCTTGTGATTATTCAGCAGAGAAAAAAATATATACTTTTTTTTGCATGTAAGCAACACTGAAGAACACTTGGGCTTAATTATTTACTTTCCCTAACTGAAACCTTTAGTGTTTTTGTTCTAATCCATAACAGCAGTTGTTCTACTTCCAGCCTTGACAAAATACAAAACCTAAGCAGTAAAATGTAGGTGCTTAATTTCTACAATTAAAAAAAGAGTGAGAAAGGCATAATTGAAGTGATGTCTAGACTGAAAATGAGTACTTACTCTGAAGGGCAGAATACTTTAATTATGTTGAATTTAGTACTCTGTATTTATAAATCGTTCTTCTGATCCCACCAGCCAATCAGTATTGTCATGACATCATTGTTCTATGGCTCCTAACTGATTAGTCACATGGCATTTAGAGCTCAGGTGATTGGCTGACGTGGTGGTGGTGGGGTGTTTTCTCCAGGTACAGTTTTGTAAAATTCCTTGTCACAGCACAACTACTACCTTTAAGTGACCATCATCCACACACATAACTTTGTGCAAGGATTAAATTGCTCACTTTAGTTTCAAACGAACCTACAAATGGTGCGTTTCAGCAGGGCAAAAATGTAGTATGGAATTTACTGTGAATCTGCTCTATTCTCGTCACTTAGTTTCTCTGTTCACTTCCTCTTGGGTGAGATGACGCAGTGACATGTACATCTACTCAGTCAGACACTGTATAACCTTCAGTACCGGTCTGCCTGCTTTGGCTCCTATTCTTTCAGTTTTTGCTAGTCTTAAATCTTAATAATGTGATAAAAGTGGAAGTTTTTGTAAATATAAGTCATGCTGACGTTCAGCCTCACACACACACACACACCCACACCCAGTGGGGTTATCAGCTAACAGTTTGCCTGCACCAAACGTTCATTATGTCCCCAGATAGTAGAATTGGCAACTTGTCACCATCATTGATTTCTCTTAAACTGCAATTTACATGGATATTTGTGGGTGTCCTTCAGGCTACCAGCGTCCCCGCAGACCATTACACCACCCTTACCAAACCTCTCACATACACACACATAGGTACCCGTGCACTAGCTTCCCCCACAGCCCTTGTGGAATGTTCTAAGCACAAAAAAGAACCTCAAAGTGACTTTTCTGTCAGCAAATATACCAAGGTTTGAAATGTACTTCCATTCTCTCCCCATTTTTTCTGCAGTAAATGTCACCAAGTAGTCGCACCGCTGGTATTTTAGATGAAGTCTAATGACATTTGACAGGAAAGAAAGTCTTTTGTTTTCTTAGCAAAATGTCAACATCAATGTATGTATGTCGACGATTATTTCAGTTTAGAAATCTGTCGATCAGCAGATTGGAGGAGTTTTTGCTTTAGGGAGTTAAGTAAGGCAGGTTCAAAGCTGCACTTATCTTAGTCATCTGAAGAACTATTTTCACAACTCTGGCACACATTTGTGTGTGCACAGATCCGCCATCTTGCTCCTTCCTAGTGAGAAATAATGTTGTGCATATATTTTAACCTTTTTTTTATACTTAAGTGGTAGCCTATTTGTTAGGCTTTTTTTTTGGAGCACAGCACTGTTTTTCTGAGGGATTTCATATCCACAAATTAGCTCACTCCAAGCTTATAGGGTAATGGGAGAAATTAAGTACACAGAGAAACGCTTTTCTCTCAGAGTTTCACCTGAGCCCCTGAAGCCCCCTTAAAAGTCAGAAGTAGCCATGTTTAAAGCTGAAGCTTTGAAGACATATTAAGACATGATTGTTTTTAAGATAATTACTCGACGAATGTAAAAATTTCAGCTGTCATAAAACAAAAAAATCATTAAATCAAAAGAGAGCAAGAGAATTATCGTCTCAATAATCTTTGTTCCATCTGCGGACACAACAGCAGATTCCAGGTTCAATAGAAGTTAAGCTGTATTGACAATGTCTGTGACAAGCTGTCGATTGCCACAGAAAA
>JAZGTK010018730.1:0-11709 GCA_036877625.1 Ambastaia sidthimunki | reverse complement strand
AACTATTATAAGTACATTTAGCCTATAATTTTGCGACTTTTGCAATAGTAGGCTACTAGTCAAAAATAGCCACACATTTTCAAATAGACGTGTTGTGCCACGACTGCTGTAGGCTACTCGCTTGAGGATTTACTCAGTTCTCGATGATGAAGAAGCACAAACATCCTCAGATTTGACGTGACAGAAACTGAACAAGCGCAGTAGGCTAGTATTTAAATATTTTGTACAGTACAAATTTTTCAAGTAAGGCAAAAAGCTGAATATGGCAATTCTCAATTTGCATATAATGACTCATGTAGCCTACCATTTTATTGGCGTTGTGGATGTGAAGTTCACTTTCCATGTAAGTGCCTTTCACCAGATTAACATTAGGCCTATTGAATACATTAGTGCTTGAGATTACCATTCATTTTGTGCTTTTCAGGGGAGTGTAAGGGAAATAGCAGGACCTCTGTATGTGAAGCATTAAATAAATAAATTTGCTAAGGCAGACCACAGTTTGAGCTGTCTCATAGTTCTCCTGTCCATTAAAGTATATTTACTGTCACGAATCCGGCCTCTGTGGCTCCCTCTGCCCTCTCCTGAATACTAGTACTACATTTCCCATAACCCCGTACCTGGGCCATGCCCTTCACAGGTGGCGTCCATTTTCTAATCATGGACTCTATTTAAACTCACTGGATTCTGGAACTCATTCTGAAATCTTGATTTGCCTTTCTGAGCATTTACTTGTGTTATATTTACCTGTTGACGATTGTTTGCTGCCTGCCTTTTGACCCACGCTGTGGTTTTGGATTACCCTTATTGTTTGCCGCCTGCCCTGATCCCTTGCCTGGACGTTGTTTACTCTGTGAATTACCTGTGTTGCTCCTGTTTGCTGTTGGTTTGACCCTTGCCTGTTTGTTTACGCTGTCTTTATTAAAAAGCTGCAAATGGATCCTTTGTCCTCTGAGCAATAATTACATTTACTTTGCAAATCTTTGTCTGGGTTCAATTTCATGCTGCACTGAAAAAATAAAAGTATGAAACAATTCTGTAATGTCATAATGTAACTTACCTAATTTAGTTAATACCCTATGGCAGAACTATAGGTCTAATGCTCTGTGGCCTGATTTGCAAAAGCGGTCAAGATTGTCCTGTTTCAATTCTTGTATAGGGAGAGTGAGAAGGCAGAGGACAAGGAACACTGCATAGGAAGACAAATAAAATATGGCAAGAAAGGTAAAATCAATGATTAAAGAATTGAAAAAGAATTATGTTTAAGAGACATTATATTAAGTAATGGAATGAGTAGGCCTATTTAATTTGATAGTGTACTATTTATTACACTAATTTTATGACCAATTGATGCTGAAAACCTGGCAATTCTGAAGGGTTCACATACTTGCACTTGGTACAGTGTTATATTATAGTATTCCACAAACATGATTGCCCATTTTACCTATGGTCTCTTTTGCTTTTAAATGCCCCAGATGACTTGGTTGCTTGGATGTTTTTGTTCAGTGTGAATAGAAGTGAATTTTCACTTTTGCCCTGTAACACACTTATTCAGATCAGTTCTCAGATTTCTTAGGCTTAAGTAAACTGTTACAATTTCCATTGTATTTAGTGTTGTGTGCTTTATAAACACATTTTTGCATAACTAATGGCACTTAAAGTAAACAATCTAATCAAACTGCTGGCCTATGCTGCACTTACAATTTTAAGAGTATCAGAGTATCAGAGTACCATGTCTTCTCATAGGCCTACAAAAGATTTTACTATTCCCAGTTGTGTTTGATATAGGCCTATTCAATAAACTGCATTATACTGAGAGGAAAAAAAATTATAGGCTTATGCTTCCTATGCTATTTATGGACAAACTACAAAAAACATAAATGTCCCCCTTTCTATTGCTAAGAGTAAAAAAATGAGGTTCTAGTGTTATTTTTTCCGCCAAACACCGAAATGTCCCCGATTTGCTTCCCAGAAATCTGGTCACCTTACAGTAGCATCGCGTTCAAAAATGACCAAAGAGTTTGGATATTTTTTCTATTTAAAGCTTCTGTAGTTATATTGTGTACTAAGACCAGCAGAAAATGAAAAGTAGCAATTTTCTAGGCCGATATGATTAGGAACTAGGAGCAGTGATATCACGCAGCGCATGTGGAAATAGGCTAACTTCCGTCAACATATCCAACGTGACCAACTGCTTGCACAAGGAGCGTGCCTTGCAACCATGGAGACATTTGTGAGAGATGATTCAGAAAATATTTACTTTGGTGCAGATCCTGAACCATATCTATTTGAACCGGAATACACTGAAGATAAGGTTTTGGAACGTGAAAGACCAGAAAATGTGGCTGAACTGCCTGGAGCAAAAGGGAGGAGGAAAGCAGATACGAACTGGTGGTGCAAGTGTGGGGCTTGCCGACCAAAAGTCAGTGCCTGTGTTGTAGCGAGTGGAACCAGGTATTGCCATCGATGGCAAGTGTCAATCTACCTGATGAGGAAGTGGAATGTGTCGCAACATCAGAGGAGTTCTTAGCAATGCTGCATCCTGCAGTGGTATATTTAGCTGTCGTTAGAGTAAGTGATTCCTGCAATCACTACAATATATTCTTCAAAAAATTTGAATGCATACTGTCAGCTAGCATTTTCAAGCTTATATTCATGATGTGCTATCTTCTCAGTCATTACAGATTGGTGTCATACTTTATTATTATGGAGTGGGCCCAAAAACCATTGCCATTGTGTGTGGTTGCTGCTATTCGCCGGAGATACCCATCAGAGTCAGGAGTTTATGTAGGATTTCAAGAAGCAGAAGATGCAATAAATATACTGTAGGTAATGTGAATGTACTCTAGGCCTACATTCCAATTTCTCAGGTTTTATGACTTCTTACTGTCAAAAAACATTTTTGCACTCTGACTATAAAGATTATATTTTGTTCTAATATTGCACAAGCTGTGAATGTAAAACATTTGGGTTCTTGTGCTTGTGAGAGTTGTTATCAGTAATTACATTAGTCTGTTTAGACATTTTCTCATCTGACTGTGAGACTTTCCCACACTAGTAACTACTCGCCAGTCAGTGGTGGGAAGGGTGAAGCAACTACTTTTGGAAGGTGTCTGAACTTTGCTGTCTTACACTAATTTCTCACAAATGTTAGGTGTAAATATTTATTTTGTCTAAATAAAGCTTTGCATTCATGTACCTTTAAAAGTGTTGAAGCCTTTTTTAACATGATCTATCGACTTACACAGATTCAGTAGGGCAACATGTATATTGAATTTGGTTAGTTTTGTTGTGACCATATGTATAACACGATCAACATGAGATCAAACAGTTTTTGGCCTAGCTGATGTTTTTAAACACAAAGAGAATCACAGATTGAGAAGTACAGTTAAATAAATAATTGCAAATAAAACAAAGTAAAAAAAACAAAAAAAAAAAACAATATATATATATATATAAAGGAAAGTCCCAGTGTATTTAGAAAGATACAAGGTGTATGGGGAGCTAGTGTGTTTGTGTTCTGCGTCACAGCTTCTGCGTCACAGCTTCTCTGATGGACCTTGGAACCTTGATGTGTAGGCTCTTAGGACAACTTCCTTGATGGGTTTTGGCTGTAAGGCGATGTTAGCTGCCAGATGAGGCATTCTGACATGGGATAACGAGTCTTTGAATTTGACTGTGGGATCCAGTCTTCTTTTAATCATTCCCTCCATTAGACCATTTGTGAATGTTTGTGTTGTCTTCTTATAGACGGGTCTGGCATTCCACTGCTTAGACTGTTTTTGATAGACAACATTGTGTCTTGGAAGGCCTAAAATTATACACCCAGTAAGGTATTGTGAGTTAATCTGTAATGGTTATGATATTTATGACATATTACAGGCCTATTATACCAGCTCTGTTTTGTTACTAAAAATAATTTGCTTAGTCATACTGTATATCTAAGCCAGAGATTATGTACTGATCATGTGCTGACATCTCTATGGTTTACATCTCAAACATGTCAGGTATGAAACTGTATGGTAATAGGAGAGCTTTGCATTTAGGAATATTTTTAGATCTTACCAGTTGTTGTTGTTGCCTGTTCTCGCTGTGTAGTGTGGTTTTTTATTGTGGTCCATAATGACCAACATTGTGCATGCCTGCATTGCTGCATATTCAAAGTGTAGACACTTTGGAAAGTGAAAGTGACATGTTTTTGTCAGTTATGGTTACCTATAACCGAAACGGGATCTCTGCATTTAACCCATCCTTCGAGAGGAATGAACACACACTGCAAGTTGTGAGTATACAAACACCCGGAGCAGTGGGCAGCTATCTCTGCAGCGCCCGGGGAACAATCAGGGGTTAGGTGCGTTGCTCGAGGGCACTTCAGTTGCTACCTGGCAGCGCTGGAATCGAACCAGCAACCTACTGATTACAAGCCCGACTCCTTAACCAGTAGACCACAACTGCCTTTTGACAGTATTTCAGCAGGGCATTATGAAAGACCTCGAGTTGTCCTGGTAAAACAGGAAAAAAGAAATTAGAAACAATAACCTGTATGAAAAGTTGTGTGCAAGATCTGTGAAGGAGTGTCTTGTGTTAGGAGTAGGGGTCAATCCAATATTTATGTCTGCTGAAGCGATTCTAAGGACCATTACCATATTTATACATTATAAATCAATTAAAATTTTATTTTGTGAGGAGTTGTTTGTGTATGCTTGTGTACCATTGCATCTCCCTTGGATGAGCAACAGCTCAACTGTTTTTATGGTCTGGTCTGCCTCGGACATCAGAGCTCCACAAGTGAAGCATTTCTGGAAGAGCTCCATGAGTTTTGACTCATTCACAATCCACTTTCTCTCTTTCCATCCTCTGGGATTTTCAGAGCTGCTTGATGTACTTCCTGTGGTAGAGGTGGAGGGGCTTGTGAATGGAGCAAAACTGGTATCAGCAGGAACGGCAGCAGGCTCTGAACCCATGCTGCTGTCCTGCTGTCCATTTATTCTCATTAAAGATATAATTAGTAAGTATGGTGCTATATTGTTTAACAAGTGTGTAGCAACAGGGTGAGGACTAGGCACGCTGGCTTAAAATACACTACCTGTTCTCAGCCTGTCAAATATTACTGTTTGTCTGGATTATTTCAGCCTATAAAAGAAGTTTGTAGTGTGGCATATACTGTAACATTTATTTACAACATAATGTAACACATTGGTATTTTGTGTTTGCGTAAAATGAAAAATATTTAAATGATTTAATAACATTTAATAATAATATTTCATATTTAAATTTAAAAAATTGACTTTGTTTAGATTGAATGCTATTTCAAAAATGGGCTTTTGAATAGGCTTCTTCTAAGCTCAAACACTTAAATAGAACAAATGTAATGCTTTTTACGAACAGCCCCTCTGCTAGGAAATGCACCCCCCCCCATATCTCCCTCTAGGAAAGTGCTACAAACATGACACACACCCCACTTCACCACATCGGCCCTATGACTGTACCCTGACATGTATTTGACACTGGCACCAACGCAGCCACATTTGGGAGGGGGTGCTTTTTATGGCAGCCCCTCGTATTTCCCTCTAGGAAAGTGCCACAAACATGACACGCACCCCACTTGTGTATTTGACACTGGCATTGCTCAAATGTATTTGACACTGGCAGCAGGGGGTGCTTTTCATGGCAGCCCCTTGCCAGAAATACTTGATTACAATCACAAGGCTATTTTCACACAGGAAAGAGGGACACTGAGTTACCTGCTTCAGTACTGTGGTCCAAAAGTTTTGAGGGACAGTTGTGTTCCCCTAGACTGGGTTTCCTGAAGATCCGTCTGACAGCAAACCTCTTTTGTATCCCGGGGATGAGAGCGGGTTGTGTCACGTGTGACACTCTGAAACAAATCAGAGAGGATTACTCTTGTGTTTTTAGATCGTTATCTGTGCTAAGGTGCTAAATCTATGGATGTTGCTAATGTTTGTTTACAGTGTCAATGCTAGTACACACATCAAAATGAATATGTTCTAATTTTTACAATTAAAAAACAATCTAATAACAATGTAATACTCACAGCTTGCAATGGTTGTTGAGCTTGATGTTGTAGCAAAGTTGGAACTGCTCCACTACGTAGCATCAAACACTGAGAGAAGCCGGCAGGTTTGTAGAACTGTCCGACGTGAAGTGAGCAGAGCTAAGTAATAATCTCTGTTTAAATGTCATGGGAATCCGATTAAAAATAAACAGTAGCTATGCATCTCTGGCATTTCTTTCGGTGGGGAGGTAATGAAAAGTTTGCACACCACTTGTACAGCCGGGGAGAGCAGCACACCTAGGAACGGCACTTGCCATTTCGCCTTGAACTTCCCGACGTCGCTGCTGCAATAACCGTATGAGGGGCGGGAGGGCGGATGTATGCAAATTATTTTCGAGAGGAGGGGGGAGTGAAATACAAATGACATCAGTTGTATCCCTTTTCCAGTTTGACCCATTTTCTGGCGCACATTTCTAAAACATAAATTTATATACAATGGAGTGGTTCAGAATGTCTAGAACTTTTCCTATGTTCTTGAAGGCGGATAGACTGCCGTTTTCTGACAAGACAAGAAAAAACGGATTTTGATTCTAGGTCTCCTTTAATATTACATAGTAGCACTAGGGCTGTTTCTGTATTTATTAATGGTACAGCTTTATCAATAATGATAGAAAAATGTTCAGTATAATGCTTGATAGTTTCATATATAAAAACGTTTAAATTTAAACTAAGTAACGGACATTATGTTTGCTATATGAACAACGTAAACCTAGTACATTCTATGGCTGCACACCCCCTTCACATTATCATTAAACTGCATAGAGTAAAGAGTGTGAAGCCGATATTTGACGCCATACTAGGAGAATTGCACTGCCTTTCTTCTAGTGAGTTTAGTCAGTATTTTGATTTTCTGTTGTATGATTATGAAAAATGTTACCAATGTTGATCATTCCTGCTGCATCGAGAACACTCACAGTAACTTGCCTCATTGTTCAAGGACAAAACTGGACAATATAGTTTTTTTTTCCTTTTCTACATGTAAAAGCACCTAGGGAAGCAGGTTGAGAAGGTGATAAGAAAACAACAGACAGCTTATCACTTAATAAAAAAATGACATTGCTGAGTGTTGTTGTTGTATTTTGTTTGGTTTGATAATTAATGTTACCTTTGCGTGTATGACTGTCTGTCGTCAGATTAAGCAAAACTTGCAGCGCACAGCCACTACAAAACAGTTCATGAGGTTCAAGAGATTTGATTTTGGTTGTTATTTGTTTAAATAAACATACATAAAAAACAGTACTGATGGATACACTGTGTGTCCAGGAGTCCAGGTAGAAAGATAGCAAGGCTAGAAGCTTAGGAGCAAGGTTCAAGTGTAGCCAGGCAACACAGGATAGTGGTGTGTAAAATGAATCTTGTGATGAGGAAGATGAAGAGGACTAAGGCAGAGCAGAGGATGAAGTGGTGGAAGTTGAAAAAGGAAGAATGTTGTGTAGTTTTCAGGCAGGAGTTGAGGCAGGCTCTGGATGGTCAATAGGTGCTTTCAGAGGGCTGGACAACTACAGCTAATGTGATCAGGGAGACAGGTAGGAGGGTACTTGGTGTGGCATTGGGAAAGAGGAAAGTGGACAAGGAGACTTGGTGGTGGAATGAGGAAGTTCAGGAGTGTATAGAGAGAAAGAGGTTAGCTAAGAAGAAGTGGGACACTGAGAGGACTAAAGAGATTAAGCAGGAGTACAGGGAGATGCAGTGTAAGGTGAAGGTAGAGGTGGCAAAGGCCAAACAAAGAGCATATGAAGACTTGTATGCTAGGTTGGACAGTAAGGAGGGCTCTGAGCCCCTTCTTGTTTGCTCTGGTGATTAACAGACTGACGGATGAGGTTAGACATGAATCTCCATGGACTATGATGTTTGCAGATGACATTGTGATCTGTAGCAAGAGCAGGGAGCAGGTGGAGGAAAAGTTAGAGAGGTGGAGGTATGCTCTGGAAAGCAGAGGAATGAAGGGTAGCTGCAGCAAGACAGAATACATGTGTGTGTATAACAGGGACCCAGGTGGAATGGTGAGGTGACAGGGAGCAGAGGTAAAGAAGGTGCAGGACTTTAAGTACTTAGGATCAATGGTTCAGAGCAACGGAGATTGTAGAAAAGAGGTGAAGAGGCATGTGCAAGCAGGTTGGAACGGGTGGAGAAAAGTGTCAGATGTGATGTGTGATAAAAGAGTGTATGGCTTAGAGACAGTGGCACTGAAGAAATGACAGGAGGCAGAGCTGGAGGTAGCAGAGCTTAAGATGTTGAGGTTCTCTTTGGGAGTGATGAGGATGGGTAGGATCAGGAATGAGTACATCAGAGGGACGGTTCATGTTAGATGTTTTGGAGATAAAGTGAGAGAAGCCAGATTGAGGTGGTTTGGACATGTTCAGAGGAGAGATTGTGAATATATAGGTAGAAGTATGCTGAGGTTGGAACTGCCAGGCAGGAGGTCTAGAGGAAGACCAAAGAGGAGATTTATGGATGGAGTGAGAGAGGACATGAAATTAGTTGGTGTGAGAGAAGAGGATGCAGAGGATAGGGTTAGATGGAGGCAGATGATTTGCTGTGGCGACCCCTGAAATAGGAACAGCCGAAAGGAAAGGATTTCTACCATGGCTGAAGCTGTAGCGTGTTTTTGATCGTGTTTTCATATTAAGAAAGAAAGAAGTTCTCTTTCACATCCTATTTTGCTTACAATGTTAGATACACACAAGATTATGTCACAATAATACAAGATTAACATAAACAGTCACTTATGTCTTAAGTGAATGTAAACAGTGGATTACATTACATATCAGCACTAGGTCCTAAAGTGACAGTTAACCTAAACCTCTGTCTGTCAATAATGTTAGAGGGAAAATAACTTGTTTATCGTGACTGTTGATTATTCAGGTTTTTTTCCAAGAAGGCTATTGTTAAATTGTTAAATAGACCTACATTTTAGTTGTTGTTAAATGCTCATATTTGTTGCATTATGATAAATCTGTTCATTACCAGAACATTTGACAGTAAACTAGTTAAAATGTGAATAATTGCACTGCAGGTCTATTTAAGGTGTGCACTTTTTTTGCTGATCTGTCTTTTAAAAGTTTGTTAAAAGGTATCAATAAATATTGATACCAAATGGTATAAAACATTATACCATGATAATTTTGATATGATAACCATGATAAACTATATAGCCCAGCCCTAATGTAGCGCTATCGCTAAAGTTCTGTTCTCAGAGAGATCCAATTTAAATCACTCTGCTTTGAACTAATGTGTTCTTACTGGTCCGAGCAGAAAGAAATGCTGTTAGACTTCTGCTCGAACCAGTAAGAATGCATTAGTTCAAACCAGAGTGTTTTAAATCGGATCTCTCTGAGAAAAGAACTGTCAAACATATTTTACACTATCATGTTTGTCATACCATGTCCCCAGAAAACTGAATGTTCTTTTGTTGTTGTATTCTTTGAAGATCTCTTGCAGAACTCCATCACAATGTATAGATGTTTATCAGCTAAAGAGAGTTCAAGAATTTCTTACACATAACAATATGACACAATATGACATTTTCAGATATTAAAATCTCATGAAATGTAAGTATTTAGTGCAAAATATTTAAAAACCCTCAAATGAATCTCTAAATGCCACAATGTTTGGATGCTTCATTCTGCACAGCAGCACCGCTTTTCCTCTGCTGTTCCTCATTGCAGACTCAGCCTGTATAAGATAACTGTATAACATCAGTACTGACTGCAGTACAGCTTCTCTTTCATTATTACACACCGCAGAATGTTTATTACCTTTGGCAGTCATATTTCCTTTGTTACATAATTGTCCTCTTGGTTTACCAGTTGAACCAACAGAGCTCGACCAAAAGATCCTTCACCAATGACTCTCACCAACAAGTACTGGATCCATAACAATGACAAACACACAAAAACATTAACACAACTTATTTGTCTATATATAGTATATTTTACGATAGTGTTATAGGACAATGTAGTAAAACAGTAATTTTACACTGTATAATTTTTACACAGTAACAAAACTACTGTTTGCTTTGTGCTGGCCAGAGGAAATCAGACTGACCACTGTTAACACAATAAAGTGGACAAAGGAAAGATCTAGTGAGACTGAACCTTACGATCTAACATTTTTTAACATAGTCATAGTTGCATCTATCTTTTCTGGTCTAGTTTGCATATATAGCATATATTCTGTTGATCTGACATTGCAAACTGAAGAAACTGTGATTAAACTATATAAAAATGATTTAATATTTGGACTGAAGACTTTCTCATTACAGCAGTCATTTACTGTTAATCAGAAACAGAATATGAACCATACATGGTATAAGCATGACATCCAGCAACCAATCTGAAACTTATCCCAATGACAAAAACATATTCTACACTGTGTGTGTTCAGGAGAGAGAAAAAGATTAAAGTTGAGATCCATTAAATTCAATTTTACCTCTATAGCACTGTTTTATATGTATATACACTGTTATATGTATAGCACAGTGCGCTATTCATTGTTGCAAAGCTTTACAGAATTGTTTTAATGCAGAGAAAACAGCAAACAAGAAAAAAATATAGAAATGATAAAAACTTTAACAGGAAGCAAATGAAAAATATGGAAAAAAAAAGACTTATAACACTTTATGTACTCCTCACTCAAAAAGTCTTTATGTTCACATAATCTGTCTCAAGTAAACAGGGGTGCTGCTAGGGATTCTGGGCCCCCTGGCTAATTTATACTCCAGGCCCCAAGGCCCCATCCCCCAATTATCTTCTTGCCACATGCAGCAACAATCAATATCAATAAGCATTAGAACTTTAGCATATTCAATGAGAGACAATAAAGAACTACATTTGAACAGTTTATTAAATTAACTGAAGTTATGCATTTATAACTATATACTGTAAACAGTACAAGTAATTAACACCATTGTACTGTCTTTCTCATACAGAGACACTAATGAAACACTTAATGTCTTATAATTATTCCCCAAGTGCCAAATGGCATGCTTTGCTCACAGCAAAATCTTTGATTGGATCTTTGAAATCACTCCGTCTTGCTAGACCATTAGTCTTTCCTGAGACATTGTTGACCTGAGGTAGTTCTTTATAAGATTAAGCTTACTAAAGGCTCTCTCTCCACTTGCAACACTCACAGGCAAAGTGCAAAATATGCGCAAGCCAATGCATACTTCACTAAAAATACTCTGGAGCTGCATCTTGTAGATTTAATTCGCTTGTTGTAATTAATTCAAAAGCTCAAGTGGGGACAACTTTGAAGGAAAAGTAGCTGCATACACTGCATTGAGATGTCTCATTTCATTCACCAACTCGGGTGTAAGATTACTGTGGTATTTTTGTATTAACGGATGGCACACAATGAGACAGTATCCTCACTTGTATACCCTATTTGTAGGACACTTGCGAAGTCCTCGACTATAGCTGCTGTAGTAAGGAATCGTGTATTCATGTTCAAGTTCAAGTTTATAAAGCGCTTTTCACAATGGTGCATTGTTGCAAAGCAGCTGTACAAAAGACAAAAATATCCAAGGATATTTACACTAGAACTTGAAAAATAAAATAAATCTAGAAAAGCACACACACAAACATAATGTATACACAAAACACATACACAAATACATAATTGCAATATTATTT
>JAZGTK010018728.1:0-10000 GCA_036877625.1 Ambastaia sidthimunki | reverse complement strand
CCTTTTACAAACACATTTCTTATTATGATTCACATAATGTTGTAAAAGGACCTCGTTAAATTAAACAAAATATAATTTGAATACAATTTGTCCAATAAGGTCTGTTTGTTAACGTGAAGAGACTTTCACTCTTTGCTGCATGACAAAAATGGCCAACACACAGACCAAAACCCACATGACATTTCTGAGGCTAAATGCTAATTCCGTGTTGGGTTTTAGGTCTTCAAACTCAACATCTGTACTGAACACAGGGCTGTTTGGTCACACTAGCTGCCTATAAATTACTCACAGCGGCTTTAATCCCTTGAAATTGTTTCTTTCTGTTGTACCTTTTGCTACGGCTAAGCCTCTGGTGCAGAATAAAATGAGTTCACGAGAGGTCGCGACAAAGCAGATTAAAATCCGTGCTTAACATGCTATTAAAATATTCCCCAATTTATCTCCAACCCACAATCCCCAGCCCGCGTCCTCTCTCCGCTGGATCGTTTACCACACACACACCTTCATCTGTCCACCAACTGTTCTGGCACAGGAAGATTACAGGACATTCAGGCCAGGACCTGGTCCGTGAGCCAATACAGCAAAAGCAGGAAAACACAAACATAATGAAGGGGGGACAAAGGGCTTGCATAGCAGATAAGAGACTTTAATTTGTTACTCCATGTGGAGGGGAGGTCGAGTCTGATAATTGGATGGTGGTACTTCTTCGTGAGCCGAATTTGTTTCCTTTAACCGGTGAGAGGTGCCACACCCCTGCAGACAGACACGACACACCATCTGTCGACACACACGCCTCAAACACACACACCGTCCAAACTGAAAGTACTTCCTCAGCCACCAAACCGACCGATACAACCGCTATAAACACAAAGCACACATACCTCCACAGAAATAAAAGCATGCTCGCTGTGCAGGCAAAACGACATCAAACAACAACATTACCCTAATGAATGTTGAGAAAACTCACACTCCATAACAGCTCCAGCGCTGTCGCACCCTATACTTAACCATAAGGCTCTCAGCGGTACATTACACACTCTCCCCAAGTGAGATAAATAGACATATACTTCACACCTCTGAAAAAACTCAACGCCTCAAGTTTCCATGCACAATGATGGGCGGTCCAAACCTCATCTCTGCAGTAGACTGAACCCTCTATCCTGCCCAGTTAAAGACATATGAGCCATTTAGCATCATGCATATTTTACTTAGTAATCTATTAGTAATAGTTAAGATAAACTGCTCAGGTTTACTGGTTCATGAGCACTACACATAGAAAATTGCATTTATTTGTGGGAGTCTAGGAGCTGTAGGGAGGTTGAGGTCATGTTTGGAATGAAACGCTACATATGTAAATGGAGCACTGTGTACTATATACTGTACATGCTTTAACAAACGTTTAAACAAACATTTTAATATGCAATGATAAAGGCTTTAAATAGTAGTATGCTAAACTTACTAAATAAGTTGCATGCTTAATCTATGAAAAACATGCTTATGTTGCAATTTAAATGCCGTTTTGAGTAAAAATGTCTTAAATGTACAAATCTAAGTGTTAAAAAAGAGCTATCCCACATACCATGAATATCACAAATGAATGTCTCTACTACCTTACAGATATTGCTGACAAAGATCTCCAGAGAAAACTCGCCTGTCTTTATCTCAGCCCTGACTTCTGTAAACAGCACAACAAACAAACAAAACCAGCGGAGTCAGCGGGCTAGCTAGACAGTCGAAAATGTTTACCGCACAATTTCAAAAATACTGCAAAAATAAAAACCTTTTCCAACTGTTTCTTACACACTCTTCCTGTCTTGTATTGTTCAGACAGTTAGTCCCACCCCAAAGCTTTGATTTTAAAATTCATATTTAATATAGCTTGTGGTAATAAAGTTTAGGTTAAGCCCATTGCATTGTGGGATACAGTACCCATTCATGTGTGCTCTGATTGTACACTGTGCATTGTGGCAAATGTATTATGGTACATCTTTGGATATAAAAATGTAAAATATTTCCCTATTATGTAGTACAGTATACATTTCTATTACGTTTACATTTATGCATTTGAAATATGCTTTTATTCAAAGTGACTTACAGCACATTCAGGTTATACATTTGATCAATGTGTGTGTTTCCTGGGAATCGAACCCACGTTGTGTGTTTTAGTCAACAGTAGTGACCAATTACAGATGAATTAAATCTATCTCTGAATGTCACACCTCATTTAGGCTGAATTGATTTTTAGGTGATAAAGTGCAGAGCTCATGTAGTGAACACCGGTGATCAGACGGCTCAGAGTGACATCACATCCTGTGTTCAGTAACTCGCTCACGCCGGAACTTAAAAGGGAGCACTGACGCGTGACGTTAATCCCGGCGCCGACCAATGGCGCGGCGGGAGACCGAATGCGTCCGCAGCGTGCGTAAAGATATGACTGACCATGTGTCAGCTATTTTAAGAAGAAGAATGACTTATTAAAGGCTTTCTCCCCCCACTGTCAAAAGCACTTTAAGTCACCAGGCTAACCGAGACAGTCTAGACTTGGGGCGGTGGGTGTGCTTGTATGTTTGTAAGCATTCATATGTTTGCACAGAGCTCTGTTTGGACTGATGCGTTAGGTGCTGATTGAGTGAATAAGCATCACGTCTGGTGGTCTCAGCGAGGGTAAAAAAATAAACTTTGTGACTCTGCTACAGAATTAGCACATCCTGCATCTAAACACATGCAGCGATGTGAAAGAATGAGTTCATTCTGGTACTTTCTCTCTACGGTTCAGTGAATGCAGTGAGCTGACAGTCTGCGGCACAGACTGCAGTTGTACTGTAAACTTACTGCATCTTCTAAGTAGATATGCTGACCTAGTTTTATGAGAAAAAGTGCTGACCTTCACAGAGATCCACGTATTGTACTAGTCATTGCTAAAGATTTTGTCTTAAGAGAGCCCTGTAAGCATTTATGTATATTTTTCACTACTACCAAGACTCCAGAAAAAAATAATCACATTGCACTTATTTTTACATAAACAGTAAATATTTTATTTCACAGTTTTATCTTTGAAACTCTGAAAATTTAGTGAAAACTGACTGTTGAGATATTGAAGAATTGGCTAATGTTCTCTAAAGGTTCTCTCAACATTATCAAAAACATAGCAGTGATGTTAGTTGAACCTTTTTTAACATATATCAAAAGCGTTATTCTTAAGTAGTGGAACATTTTAAAAACATTACAGTATTAAAGTCTGAAAAATGTTCTTATAACCAATCAGCAATATTAACACAATGAAAACAGGCTATCAAGAGGCACACATGCTTGGAGTGAGTATGGAACAGGCCACCGCTAATTCAGTTTGAAGCATTCAGTAAATTTCAGACTATATTTTCCTTTAATTAAATCACAGCCTGTTGTGGTTTATCGCGCAGGGCAATACTGACTTGAATTCGATAAACAGGAATGCCTAACCACTACTTAAACACTCTAAAATGAATTTAAAAAGAAACTACATTCTTAACAAACTCCTGCTCGGCATCCTTTATTATTACATTTGAATGTATGAACTACAGATTAAAAATCAATGGACCACAGAACTTCAGATGCAGCTCTGAACCTTTAAAATGAAAATGAATCATTACTCAATAGTTGTTTAATGGGATTTTTCGTTAGCCGTAACCACTGGTAGCCATGGCAACGTGGAACAGTCAGGCGAGTACAGAATGTAACACAGTTGCTGAGGTCATAGGTCACATGATAGGATGTGCCACCAAAAGACAGCACTCGATGATTGGACTGAGAGAAAAGGAGATAATTTGAGAGATAAATGGCAAAATGGAGCAGGAGAAAATGATGGAATGGGTGAGTCTGGAGCACTTCCAGTGACTGCTCTCCCTCTCTCTCTCTCTGCCCTGGAATTAGTCCAAAACTCGCAGCCATTCTGAGACCAGTATCTGCTATTGACATTCATGCTTGTACACACAAAAAGAGAACGAGAGAAACAAACAGCGTCTGAATCAGGAGAGATGTGATGAGACACGAGCATCATTCGGTGAAAGAACAGTCCTGTCTTAAGTCACGTAAATGTGGCCCAGGGATTTGAATAAATTTGAATATTCAGCTCGACTACAAAGACGACATAATACCTATGTGGTACATAAAATATCTATAGGCACAACCCTGTGATACCCCAAGACAGGCACAGGTGTTTGAAAGATATCTAGTGAACTGTGACTCAAAAAGACATTTTATGGCTCCGTTCCAAAGCATACAGTGCTGCCTCGCTGCCTACATAGGCAAAAAAAACGCTCCACTTACAATTTGTCTTGCAGTTGATTTCAGTAAAGTTTGATGTTGGCATATTGATAAGCAAATGCCAAATGTTCTAACAGGCATGAAAACACATGGCACACAAAAATATTAAACAATCAACGTTTATTAAGACTAAATTATTTCTATCAATACTTTTTAGAATTGAATGACAGAAGTTTATTTCTATTTAATCCTTCTCTCACCTATCTGCCATATTGTTTTGTTTGTTGCATTGCATTCTGGGATTGTCTTCGCTGCCTCACAATGAGGTATCTTACGAGGCAGCGTAATTAGGATGCCAAAGTTTAGCAAGCAGCTTTGAGACCGTGCTTAGATGATGCCTCGCTGACTCTGTAGGCAGCTCACTAGGTTTTGAAACAGAGCTTGTGATTCATACAGAAATCACAACCATGTGCTCGTGATTACTGATATACATCTGTGTGTTCCAGGCAAAATGTATCATCATATTACAGAATATAAACAGAACAGTAAGTGGAAGATACACCCACACGACAAGATCAGTTCTGTCAGGCAAACGGGTGTGAGGAAAATAAATGTTTTGTGCATAACATCAAACAAGAATTTAGTCCCCTCTAAAGGAACTTACACACAGCAGGACAAGGTCGAAACAGAAGAAGACAAGGTGGCCAATAAATGACGAGAGAATCAAGGTCAGAACTAACACAGTGAGATGTCAAGTGTGATTTTCCATCCCAGATGAAGATGAATGTAAATAATTCAATCACACATATGGTCTGCATGAGAGGACACGTCTCACACGGATGAGCATCAGAGCCTCGTCTTTCTTCCAATTTAGAACATGTCATATGAGTCCCATGAACATCTCCAAGTCTCGGACCACAAAAATATCTGGGATTTTAAATCTAATCTAAAGCAGGAAATTGATGGGCTTTGAAATGGTCTATGACAAACAAACAAAAACACATTCAAATAATAGGAAATATTGAAGGCTCTGTAGTATTTCTAGGTCATAAATCAAATAAGCAAGTTTGTGACACTGACCATGCTCACTTTACAGGAAGTCTGTAAGATGTTTTTGTAACATTCTCTGGGTCATTAATTCGAGCACAAACCTGCTCACCAGCTCAAGCTCAAGTGGATGATGTCATTGAAGCAAAAGTGGGACATACCAAATAACTTTCAAAAAAACATTTCCAGATTTTTATACTGATAATACAATTTTGATGAAAAATAGATCATAACTAGTAGCTTCTGGCTCTCACTGTATAATAGCAGAACCGATACATGTATTTCGCTTGACAACTAGGTCTAGGTGAATTTGATGACATTAAAAATAACTCAGTTGCACAATGTTGTTACAAATGCGGTAATCATAAATCAACCAGTTTGCTACATGTCACATTGTGTTAATCTACATTAATCCAAACTGTTCAGCACTTTGTACAAACGCAAGGGTCATAAATCACTGTGACATTATTTCATAAAATGCACATAAAACACTATGAAAGGATGTTAAACTCCAGAAGTTGCACTCAGAAGAAATGAAACAAATTACAGGAAAAAATATCCCCTAAAGTAAAAGGAAATGGCAATGACAAACAACAGACAACCTCTGCTGGAGGGTCAGGAGCAGAACACCATGTTTCTAATCTATAGTCGCATCCATTCCTTTGAAGTCTTTATTAACCTCTCTCTCTCTCTCTCTCTCTCTATCTCAACCACTCACATGTGATTTATGTCTGTGTCTTCCCATTTAACAAAACTGTACATCAATGTACATTTTATGCTGCCAGTGAAGAAATTAGAAGACGCATTTAACTAGATTTGCATATCCTTAAGGAAACAGCATTGATTGCGAGGCAAGAAATGCTTTCAAGTTTTATATAAGCTCAGGTTGAGAAATGTCGCATGGAAGCTGCTTTGACATTGTTTAGACAATCAGCTAAAAATATGCAAGAAAGACAAGACCAATTACAACTCAGTATGCAAATGATTAAGGTGACATCATCCTTGTTGAATAGAATTTAAACGCTCAACATTCTATCAAAAGCCACTTTCACATATTAAATTGCAGAAATATTGCCAGACAACTTTTTCTGGTAAATGTATCACATCCACGTAGCTACTGTTTGCACATCAGCACCAAAATGCTGTTAAAACTCTGATGTAATTTGCTAGAAATGGCCTTTCAACAGCCGTGCTAAAAATACAGTCCATTTCTTCATCTGGTCGGATGCCTTTTTGTTTCAGTATCTTTCCAATTTGAAAACATTTCTTTGCACAATATAAATAGTCACGATTTTTCATGAACCTCAAACCTCAAAAAATGTAAAAAGCCATTAATCATGCCTTTCGTCACCTTTATTTGACCTCTAAAAGAAAAGGTGCCGTTTCATTTACAGAAAATGCTATTTGTGAAAGGGACTAATTGAACATGATACATTTTAAGATAATAAACTATATCATCTTTATCATCAATTTACATTTGGCAGACACTTTTATCCAAAGTGACTTACAGTGCAAGGTAACAGTTTATCAATATTTATTCATGTAGCTCTACCAGTTGAGCTACAGGAACATTTATTATTGTATAAAGGTTACAAAAAACCTTTAAAACAAAGTCGTGCTTTGGGTTTGAATAACTTGTAGATATTAAATACTTACGGTTGTAGGTTTATAAAAACCCTAATCAGATTTTGTAAAAAATGAATTAGAAGCCAGTTTGTAATAAAGGAAACACGGGTCTCAGCAAACCTTAGCCTGTTTCTGCACTTGTTAGTGCGTGTAGCTGACTCACCTGTTTCCAATTGTCATATACTAAAATTGTGCTGTCCTCATCATCCACGGTCACTCGCCGCTGGTAACCTTCATCTATAACAAACAAAAACTCAGTTAAAAACTGACATTCAAGCACTACAAAATAAAATCACCAATGTTCATTTAGCTGCTCATTTTATTTCCGCCGTTAAGCAGAAACTGGTAATTTCTTCAGGTTAAAGCGCATAATAACACATCTGTGAAAAGAATACAAAAGAAGTTTTGAAAGGAGAGTTCAAAATTGGTCTCGAGACGTTGCATAACAATAATCTAGCTGAGATCGTGGAGCAGAACTGATGCACAAGGACACTCAGGAAAGAAAAATCGCCTGTCTTGTGTCTGATTGGCTCTTTATCCCCCAGTAAATGACATGCTCTGTTTGTGCAGTACTCTGCTGGTTCTCTCCCACCTCATTAAGACACAACATGATGAAAGACCTGCAACAAGATGGATGCCTTCATAGCACCCACTCTGCTTTTTCCAATCAAATCCTGACAGCCTTACACTAGTGATCTCGGGTGTCTGGGAGGTGATAACTGTGTTTTATCCACAGCAAGCCTATAAATAGTTCAGTCCTTGGCATTCAACTTAAGCTTGAGCAAAAGAAAAACACATATATATATATATATATAAAATCTTTACCAGCTGCTTGAGTTTCTGAGTCTATAGAGAGCGATCTGTCCGACAGCCCAGCCAGACAAAGTGCTAGAGACGATTTGCCGACTCCATTTTGGCCCAGCAGAACTATCCGAAGGGGCCCGTGGTACTTCTGCTGGGGTGGTTTTGGGGGAGGAGATTCTTGGACATTGCTGACGCTGATTTGCGGAGTCACAGGTTCGTCACGCCCCGGCACCCAATCGTAGTCCTCGGACACGGCCTCTTCCCGCTTTAACAGATGTTTGATTGGAAGGGGGGTGCTGCCTCTGCGCAGTGGTGGCGCAGCCGATAGAGTTAAGCCATAACCCTGCAAAATGTAAGTACAGGAACATCTGATGACATCACAGGATAAGATGCTTACCAGTAAAACTGACAATCAACATCAGCGAAGGTCGTCATGATGTCCGGATTAATATTGTGCAGAAATCATTCCCTAGGAAGGGGGTGGATTATGATCCTTGGGGATTTTTGGGGCGGTGCACTTAAGATGAAAGTAGGTCAAAACAATGGACAGAGTGTCCACATCTACCGTTTAAACCCATTAACACAAGCAAACATTCACTGACTAAAAAACCTACATGAGCATCCCCAGATAACAGTTTTAAGTTAGTTTTCCTAACGTTTCCATTAAGTAACAAAAAAATTAGAAATGCTATTTTGGACGTTTAAGGCACATTCAAAACATCCAGTTTTCATTAACGTTATTTCTTGGTTATAAGAACGTTAATCAAACTATTTAAACCCTGTAACGCTTTTACACCCTTCCACTTACAACTTAAGAATAACATTTGACATGCCATATTACGTTAAAAACGTTCTACTAACATTTCTGCAAATTTTTTTTTCTTTTAGAGAACATTCTGAGAACGTTTCCTGTTAGCTGGCTCACAAGAGACAATCTCAAGCTGTTAGGACTTTATTATCTCTTATTTGTCTCTGTCAGGCAGAATCACCTGGAGAACTTAAAACTGTTTCCCGAGTCTGATTGCAAGAGTTACCAGCATTAATATTAATACAGCAATTAATGAAGCGCAGCACTGCAGGTGAGCCGAGACCTTGTCCAGCTGATCCAGTGTCAGACATGCGAGACACGTACAGGCAGCCAATTATACTAATTAAAAAGCCTAATCAATTAATCATAGACTTTGTTAAAGGAAAGACAGTGACACAATAGGATGGATGTTGCCAGGGGTGAGGTAACCCAAAGTCACCTCTTAAACAACATCTACTTTAAAAATCAATTTTCAGGCAAAACGCAAGCAGAAATAGAAGTACTGATCAATAATTATAACACAAATAATCATTACAGTAATTAAGCAACGACCAAATAAAGCATTTTAGCGTTTAGTGTGATGAACTGTTATTAGGGAATCATTATTATACTACTGCTGTTTTGTTGACAAAACGATTTACTAAAAAAGACAGTCAATGATCTAACATGATCTAAAACTGAAGGAAGCGAATTTTTCTCATTTTCTGCACAGGAATGTTTTAAAAAAACAATCAAACAAAGTGACAAAGGCTGCAGAGGATCAGAGGGCGTGTGCACACCCCTTTAAAGTCAAACCACTCCAAAAACACCCTAAAACACACATGCACACCCGGGATAACGGTGATCTTACCTGGTCCGACATGGTTTTTCAGTTCATCTGTTATCAGCGACGCGCTCCGCCGTCCATGTCATCTCACTGAGCGTCAAACGTGGCACAAGCGTCGGTGGGGATCGTTACATTACACTCGACTCATATGCATCACATGCTGTAGTCAAAAAAACAAACGCTCCCGATGTCGGTGTGACCGTAAAATCCGCTTTTCTCACGCTGACTTAATTGTGAACATTAAATGTGTCTTTGTGCGCAGCTCTGTGTTACTGTACACCTGTGTCTCCCGTTAGGTCTTTATAGTGCTGTTTCATAGGAGAGCATGTGGCCACGCCCCCGTACCGCAACCCCGCCCCTTCATTCCTGTTATTACCTGAAAGCTCTCTCTCTCTCTTTCTCTCTCTCTTTCTCTCTCTCTTCTTTCTGTCAAGCATCTAGACAACAAGAAGTGTTTGTAAGCTTGGTCCTCCATATGAGCTTTGTTTCAGTGTAAGACTCATAAAGTCTGGCCATTTGTCTCCAGTAACCCTGAAGTTTTCATCCTGTTGTGAATTAAGTGGTCGTTTAGTTTTATGGCGTCCATCAATAAGTGTGTGTGTCACAGAGTGGAAAATGTTTCCTCACGGACTCTTTATAAATTCTGC
>JAZGTK010018727.1:0-11710 GCA_036877625.1 Ambastaia sidthimunki | reverse complement strand
AAAAAATTGCAAAAGCTGTTTTCGGAAATATTTGTATTCTATTTGCCCCACCCTCACCTACTATTGTTCAGAAAAAAACAGGCAGTTCCACTCACAAAAGGACTGGGCGGTACAAGCATGAAGAATTTTACATCATGGTAACGGTACATATCACAATGATGATTTTCGCTGGTAATTCAAAAAAATAATCTAAATATTAAAATAACCATGTTGCAATATGCTTTGTATTGCATAGTCCAGTGAATGTATTTATTTATTTATTTTACTTCAGATTTTCTTTTACAACCTAAACCTAATATCAACAAATCAGTGTTATTCAAGCAAACAGTAAACAGGTGTGGTGGGCCTATTTACTCGCTGTGACAGATGACAGGTAGCAAACTGTTGTTAAGCACCAAACAATGGGTAGGAAATTAGTATAAGAGAGACTGCTGAGAGCACAGCTATCACTCAAGGAACAACATGTTCAATCTGTCTCCGGGAATGAAGTACACCCAGTATTACAAAGCATCTGCCTCCCCTCTCCACCCTCAGGTCTCAGTGTACGACCCACTGTTTCATAGCACTGGTGACAGGGCATTTATCTTGTGGAGGGTGCTTGAATCACCATTTACTCATCCACTGTAATGAAATACAAGTCTGTATCCTTAATCCATCAGCTCTGACAGACCATCTTCAAACCTAAATATTTGTGCCTGACCGTAATTTCCCTTTCCCGCCACCCATTCCTCTATCTGTCCCTAATCTCTCCTGATGGAGACAATGTCCCTAGGAATACCAATTACAAAACAGACCACAGTCAGCTTTGCTCCAATCTTAGACATGCAGGTAAACACAATATGTTATTAGGTGTACAGTGAGCTAGACAAACCAGTGTATTTCTAAGATGTTTACTGTGAAAGTGTTAAGGGTAAATGTACACATGCGGTCAACAGTTTTTTTAATTCATGATGCAAAGAAAACAGGTTTATAATTTCATTCACTTTTTGAAATCAAGTGAACACTTATTTTCCAAAATATTTACTATAAAAGTCATTGCACAAGGGAAAACAGAAAGTGTGTACTGTCTGGAAGTTTTGGAAGTGACACTAAGGGAGCTAATGCTTCAGGTCATCTGCCAAGCAGCCACGTTATCAGCTGACACCAACAGTCACAATATAGCCAAATATCGGCCTATCACTAGTTTTCACATTTCATACTGAAAGGACAACATAGTAACAAATGGCATTTCATGCAGAGCAAACGAACAAACTGGATTTAAAAGCCACTGAAAATTACATTAAATGTTCAATAAAACCAAATAAATACGTAAAAAATTACATTGTCAACTTTCAGGAGTAAACTAACATATAGATGGCCTTAAAGCAAATAGACATGGACAAAACACCCACAAAACCCTCAAAAAATGCCTAAGAAGCCTAGAATAGTTCAAGAATCAAGCATCCACTGCAATGCAGAGAACGGCTGGTTAAATCAGTCAATTCCTCAAAGACACAAACATAAACACTTTCACACTGCCTGGCAGTCTGCCATGCCCAGGGCCAAAAGCTACTGGATGGAAATGCTTTCTGTCTGCCCAAGCAGCTGAGGTGAGCTATATAACAGATCCAGAATCCACTCAAAGTTTACCACATGGAAATACACAAAACACTTGAAAACCTATAATATAATCAACACCACAGAGCACAGCTGTTTTCTTTAACAGCAACCTTCCATTTTTTATACAGTTTCTATTTACACATGTGTTTAGTTCTATTACTCTAACCTCCATCCTCCTGTTTTCATTTTATGGACGGACAATATACACACTTGAGTTTGAGGCACGCAGCTTCTTCCACATGTGTTCTCATAAAACTCATAACAATTGCCTCATAAAGAGAAACCATAACCTTCAAAAGACACTGTAAAATGAAAGTAAACAAAAACAAACCACTGAGAAACACTTTTCCTTTAGTACACCCTTCTTAAAGTATTCCTCTAAATAACTATGTGCCATCTGAACTGATTGTTAAAGGGGTCATATAATGAAAAATAGAATTCTACGAGATTTTTAGAAAGAAACATGACCTGTAAATTTTCTACTTAGCAGTTATAACACTGTACCGTGTATACTGTATGCACTGTATGCAGTTCTTAGACGTATGAAAAGTTAAAGATGTCACAATAACACAATCCATACTGCCGTGGTACTGAAAAGGAAATCCTTGTGCAAGAAACTAAATCAAAAAGAAAGGCATTGATTTGATAGGTCGATTCCAGACCTCAGCACTCAAAAGCTATTTACATTGTATGTGGTTGCACCAATTGTCCTTGTCACCATACTGGTGTTATTTTCAAGGCCTTCGTATACTCTACAACCTTTCTCGTTACAAACAAAGTGAGACAGAATAGCTAATTGGCTAAAGTTCACTACTGACTGCAGTAAAATATGGCCTTTTATAATTTTAATATATTTTTTATATAAAATGTGAACATTAAACTTTGGACAGTTGACCAGAAGAAGTCCCAAATGAAAATGCCTCCCATTATCCCATGTTTGCTTACATCTGTCAAACACAACACGAGGGGTGTTTCCATACAAGACTGTTCAAAACATCATATTTTAATATCAGATCGTAGAAGTTGTGTAATGTAGTCCTGACTTTACTTAAATAGTCAGTTCAACAACTCTATCCAAGCACAAAACACAAAAAATGATACAGAATAAAGATTTAACTCTGATGGCCTGGATGTTTCTTAATCATCTCCACCAGACCTGAGTAAGTAATCCTCTAATCCTCAATCTAATCCTTTCTGACTCAGCTTCCCAAAAGAGATTGATGTGTGCTGGACTTATTGATGTGTGCATGTATCCATGCTCAGTGTCTAATGCCTGCTATATAAGTGCAAGCAGCCAGCAACACATTAGTTGGTTTGCTGATATATTCCAGATGTGCTGTTGGTAACCAGGGTCAGATGAATGAAAGAGTGGATGTTTGTGCACTAACTCCATGGATACAAAAAGACAATGTTCTCATACGCTGAGGTTGTGCCAGTGTGTCGGGCCGCCTAGCCAGTTGGGATGGCCTTGAAGCCATTCAAGAAAACATGACACTCGCATTATTGGGGACATGTAAGGAAAAATGGTAAGGTCAAATAACTTTTACAGCTATAGAGATGTACTGTGTAACATATCCAAGACCATACTAAAAGAGATGCTATGGGTTTACATGTCATACACACACAGGCTTATTACAAGCAACAGGCAAAACAAGTGAAAAATGTCAAAATGTCATGTTGGTCTAATTTGAGGTTTTCACAAAAATTACTTCATTAAGCCCTCATATAACAATCCTAATGCACCAAATATCAGTTAAACGTATAAATTTTATTCGTTTTTTATATGTTTTCTGAGGTGTATCGTCCCACGTCTTTCCATTGTTTTAATAATCCATAAAAATTGCCCTTTTTTCCTGCTCTCTGCAAAACTGCTTAATTAAACCACTGAATTTTCAACATTTTGAGTACTGCTACAAAGTCTGTTGTTTATATCTAGTGAAGGCTGCACATACACCGTCTACACATCTATAACTTAAGTGATAAGCTGTTAGCGGTTCAGCATATAAAAACAAGAAAATTACTGCTCTGTTATTTTCTTTATATTTATTATATTTTGCCAAATATATTATACATATAAAATATATATAATATATTTGGTGAAATATATATTTTTTTGATTTTATATATATGTAATATAACATATATATAATATACAGTATATATATTATAACCAATACATTGAAAAACATTATAACCTACCTAAAAAAAACACTCAAGCATTAAACTAATCAATGTGCAACTCATCCTGTGCACTTTGTGCTACAGACATGAATGATACATTAAAATTAAGCAATTCATGTGCTATTACTCCATTACTTTCATCTGGCAGCTGAAAAAACAGCCTGTAGACTTTAATTGAAGTAGAAACACAAGCCGTATCTTGTAATCAGGAGCTGCCTGCACCTGTCTTGCATAAGTTAAAACATATGTGCTACTACATATGCTAGTAAGTAACCACCTAGCAACCATCTGGAACACTAGAGCAATCAGCTAGCAACACCCGTGCAAGCACCCAGAACAGAGCAACCATACAGCAATGCATTCAAAACTATTCTGATCACTTTCAACAACAACACAACGTCCAGACATTCATCCAGAACCCTCAAGAAGCAAGAGAGGGAGATTTGTGTGGGCAACCTCCACTCAGACTTTCCTGAAAACTCATATGCTTTGATATTTTAAACATTTAAACATGTCCATTCCCAAAGAGGACCTAATTCAAAGCTGCTCTATAATTCTGTATATTATTGTATATTATTGGCATTGTATCATTTAATTTAATTTTCTTCTTACATGAAAGTGCTTTTCCCTCCTTAAAAAAAATGTGGTTGGCAATAAAAAAAAGTTAACCGCACAAATATATATCAAACATGACTACATCGCCCAGGGCTTCAACTACGAACTGTGCAAGAACTCTCATCAGAGCTGAAGCTGCCATGCACATGAGTAATGATTCAGAAGTGCTTCTCCTGGGTTATGTAACTGTGTTCTTTACAGCGTAACATGACTCTGCCAGTTCCCCAGCTGAACCCCACCACCACATTTTAAAAGCCAAGAAAACCAATAATGCTGCATGCAATGAAGAAGTGAGAAGTCAGACATTGAGCCAAGACCTGAACGTGAACTGTGAAAGATTGCAATTCTAAGATAATTGCTAATTACCATAATTGCCTGTAACATAGGCCAAGTTTCTTTGGATCAATATACTGTGAGAAGATGTTTTGTCTGATAACCAAACAAATGAAAATGTACACAGATGGTACAAATCTGTCTTGGTGTTATTGAAACTGCATATAATGCATTTACATAAACCATAAAGAATATAAAAATTAAAAAAGAATAAAAATCATAAAGAATCTTTAAAATAATGTATTTTGTCTCTATAATAAGCAATGATGATCTGATATTTAAAGCATATATTTTAGAAAAGATCTGTCACAATTTAAAACTTTATAATTTTGTTTTAAATGTCATTTTTTGTACCATATAGCTGCATCAATGTTGCTTATGTGTATATTATATCATCTATATCATAAAATATAATTCATAATACAAGCTTATGTGCATCAAATGTTCCCTATTTTAAACAAACATAATTAGCTTATCTGATACTCTAAGCATATTAGCATGTCCCCACATTTTCAGTGTAAAATTAAAAACTTCTTTCAGTTTCACAGAAAAAGGAAGGGAAAAAGAAGAGAAGAGAAAGGTTTCAACAGATGAGGAGGTAAAAGATGAGAACTGAAATTGAGAGTGATGATTCATAAACAGGATGTATCAAGAGACAAAAGCCTGATGTCAACAAAGTCTTTCTGGGTAATACACACAAGCTTTATTACACACACGCATATCTGCAAGATCTGATTATTGGCAAGGATTAAATAGAAACAAATTCGAATCGTCTCTGTAGGGCCAAAACTAATAAAATACAGAGGACCACAGGTCAAGATAGAATCCATTGAATTTTGTCACATGTACTGTGTTAATATGTGGGCAAAATCTGTGGAAGTCTACAGATCAGGATTTATACACCAAAATGTTTACAACAGACCACTACACCTATTAAGGCAGCTTAATGCTAAATCAAATGTATTTTTTATATAATATGCATGATTCCATGAGGGGGTGCCAATGAATTATTTATTAGTTAATTATCTCTCTCTAAATAAAATTTTACAGACAAACAGACAAAACAAGGAGTCTGTAAACATTTCCCCCCATATTTACAGACTCTAATATGTCTCTGCCTATTATTTCTCTCAAGTACAGCACTGCAGGGGTGAGAGGATGAAATTAAACAATGTTTAACAAAGTAAATATTGAACATCTATCTCTGATTTCATTTTATAATATATAATATGTCAATCACCAATGCTAATTTCATTCAATTCTTGGTACTAACTGATCTGAACCAAAGCAAAATATCTAAATCAAACATTCTAAACCAGAATATCTAAACCAAAATAAAACCATGTAATCTGTGTGGCATCTATGTTAAGCTATTATTTGTTATAAGGTGTTATCTGTTTTAAAGTAAATCAAAGAATTACAAGCTACCCTGACAAAGCCTCCAATCAAAACCAGTATGGAAATGTTACTAAAAATGTTGCCAGTGGTATTAAAAGAACAAGCTACCCTGACAAAGCCTCCAATCAAAACCAGTATGGAAATGTTACTAAAAATGTTGCCAGTGGTATTAAAAGAACTTTAGCTCTTATCATATTTTTGTGGCTGGAGAAAGCAGTTTTGTGCTAGTGGGCACAATTTGACCACTAGCACAAAACACTGATAGATTTTTCTTTCTCAGGAATTTTTAAAATATAATCATTTTCACTATACAAAGCATGTGAAAACTGATTATTTATTTATTCAGCCAGCTGATGAGGTCAGCAGCTTCAGACCAATCAAAACACTTGGCCAAGAGCATTACCCTCAGTGTGTGATAGGACTCTAGAAGCTCATAAGAGGTCATTACCAGCAGAAACAAGCCTCTGGATAGGCCATTCCCCACTGTGCTTGACAGCAATGTCTTTTCACTAAGCTAATAAAGAGATTCAAGTTCTACTTTGAGCCCTAAGCACAGCATCATTGTCCGCTATGACTAATGGACTCATTACAGTAGGAACTGGACACATGAGCACTCTTCCAAACACTAGACAATGAAGTTAGGTAACAGCATCTGGATTTGCATAGAAAAATCTAAAATTTCCTGGGCCCCAATGAGCTTTGATCACTGTTGATCTTCCATTATCCTGCATTTGGGCCTGTGTAAGAAGCATACAGATGTGTTCTTATAGCATAAGAAAAACAGATCTTATCATGTCGATTACATAAAGCAAAACATAAATAGGCAGTTAAAACGTTCTATTTATATTCTAATGCTGTTTTTAAACCAGTCTTGAATTTCAAATAGAAAAATTAGATGACTGACAGGTGCAAACAAAAGATTTCCCTCTGAAGGATTTTGCTGCCTATTTTTCAAAATCTGTGACAATAGCTACAGTGTCTTTTTTCATTAACCTCCAAGTGTTTGAGGTCTTGTGTAAGTGCTCATCAGCTGCTGAAGGAATCAGCAATGAGATGGTTCGGCAGCTGTGCCAGCTGAACCCCATCAATATTTTGACAGATTTCAGCATATTAAATGTCTGCAAATAGTTCAAATTAAATGTGAAGAAATGTAACAGCTTTCCTGCTGCTATTTGGTTTTGAAGATGCTGCAGCAATTAAACCCTAAAATTTTAACACAATATCTGGCTTGTGCAATTGCAATATGTTTTAAGAATTTTTGGATAGATTGTCTATGTAATCACATTTTATTTCAATTGCATTCATAAACTTAAAATTTTCCACAAAACTTATGTTTACAGACAATATTAAATAGACAATATTTATGTACCTATAAAGGTTACAAAAATCACAAGACAGACTGATTTTTTTTTTTTTTAAAAATACATTTTTGACTATAGTTAAGAGCATGCATTAGCCAAAAACAAACAGGATGCTGATCTTTTACTGTATAAAACACAAAGTCACACTGATCATGGGACTTTGTTGAAGATATTTGAGATATTTGTTGAAATACAGGGTGCTAGTGAGAAAGACAATGGCTCTGAATTCCCTCCTCCCCATATGGGTCTACCGACGGGAATAAAATGTAAAAAATAGCAACTTCAAAAGCCTTCACAGTAATTAGTGGGCCATGGAGCGTGACACTCCAGACTCACCCCCCATCTAGCACCTCATTGAAAACTCCAGCCATTAAATTGGATTTTGTTTTGCATAAACTGATTACCATAAACTGTTCATAATCATTTTCCATTCACATCTATTTCCACATAAATTAAGCCCAGTGGTAGTTAGACCTCTTCAGTAGGTACTGCTGTATAACTTTAACACTATAAATTGAAGCTTTCAACACATGCCTGTCATGTGTTTTTATGTGGTCATAAAATAAAAATAATAGTTCAAAAAAATTATAAAGAAATAATAATAAAAATATAATTTAGCTCAAATCAGTCCGTTTATAAAAAGTAGTAACCGTTGAAAAAAAACAAAACTACTTTTCTAAAAAAAATAAAAGCAAAAAGCTAAATCTCATTTAAACCTTATATTAAAATTTTACAGTTCAAACTTATTGTTGTGGTGTCACTGGCACAAAATGTCAGTGGCATGTTTTTGGATTTGATTGTATCCTGCCTTCCATAATTACATTTAAAAACAAAGCCAACAAAACAAAGCAATTTAAAGCAGCCAATCACATCCCTGACATTGTGCTGATAGAGTGGATCAGAGTCTATGCAATGGCTCTAATCACTGAGGGAAAGTGAGGTTAATTAAAATAAAAGTGGATAAACATTTACCTCTGAGTCTGACAGTGTGTGTGGCAAAACATCTGATTGAACATGACTTATGCGATTATGCCTACAATCAAAGTGCATTATGCTGAGATTTGAAATACAAAATTAGCCCCTGCTTGTTAGACTCTGTCTGGCCAATCATAATATTTTGAAGTTAAATTTTGAGCTATACGAAACCCCCTCTATCCAACCCAATACAGTTTTATGTCTGTTGTCTTTATTCATTAAACACAGTATGGGATGATTTTTTAAATAAAGCAGTTTAAAGAACACATCAGCACTGCCAGTCCAAGGGCTGCAAACAAAGCCAATGAAAATGAATTATTTGGCTGGTGGTCAAATGTTAGTCATGCCTGATCTGTTTTCATTTTTGGTCTCATGTCAAGTGTAGCTGATTAATAGGGAAACCAATAGAATTTACACAGAGTTTTCACAGGATCTCATCTTGGTATGTGAAAGAGTCTAACAACTGCTAATAAGGGGCAGATTTCTGTCAAATAATGAATGTCATGGACTAATTCTAATGTGCTTTGCCACTTAGATGAGGCCTCTTATAAAGACAGGACCACTGGTCAATATTATAATGTACAGTTACCCAAAACTACAATCAATCCTTTTAGTTTACTTCCTGAGTCACTACCCAGTGTCACGTAAGGTTGACATAAACAGAAAGGCTAGTGGGAATGCTTTCCATGTGAAAATGTGTGGTTCACCCAGTTCTCAAACAGAAAAACGTTAACCTGACTTATACCCTACTTATACAAACTACTTATACAAACATCAAACTATCCATTTCCATCTGTTTAGCCAAAGCATTCGTACACATTCTCAGACAGCACACTCCGTCTCAAAACTATGCTGTGGATGAAACAAGCTGTGCAATGATTACGTAATGAAATAAAACACGTAATGTAATAAAACTGTAGAGCAAAGGATTTGCAAAGTCAACGTGCTGATTTGTCATCTGAATGGTAAGATTTGCAGACATGCTAAAATGCAAATCACCTAAAAAAAAACACGAGATATAATATAAACATACATATCCATGTTCTGTATGTAAACTAAGGCCGTACTCTGCATCATTACATTCTGCTAAGTGAAAAGCACCTCCAGTCTTTCCAAACCCACTCTATAACATATTGACAATCGATACCGATTTGCAGGCATAATTACATACATGCACACAAGCTTGAAAGTTGTACATTTTTCCAGAACAATTGTAGCACTCAGGCACATTTTCAAACCAACAATTCTGAAAGAAGTTCTAATTGTCGTATAAGACGTCCACAAGATTTTAAAGGAAAAAGGAAAAACTATTAATTGTGAGTCAGACCAGCACAATAACATTGTAAATGTTATACAGACACACATGTGGATTTACTTTGAGCTTCTTATGTAAAACACGCTGTTGTATGCAATGACATATTAATTTAAATAAAAAAGACATTAATCACACTTTAACTCAATACTTGTATTGCACTACAATACTTGTTTCTGTGCAGTGATAAACCACACAAGTCTTATTAAATACTGTAAATACTGTAGGTATACTGTAGGTATAATACTATAAATACTGTAGGTATTGCTGTATCACTAATGTTATAACTGATATTCTACAGCACTAAAAACTATATTTCTTCTACTACAACATCATAGTGCACATTAATACAAAGTTTCTTTTTTCTCAGCAGTGACCTCTACTTTACTGTCATTTTCATAACCTTGATTCTGTGTGTATCCCTGCACCCTTAAAATATGGCAGACAAGCTCCAACCTATCCTTGTAAGGCTTAATATAACATGGATTAAGAAGTACCAAGGGTTGTAATCTAAAGGAATTTAAATAATTATACAGGGTGCACAAACTCAAGGATGAAAGGACAAGGTCGACTACCTCTGAGCAGCTTTCATCTGTTCCACCAGCTCAAACAATGTGTGCCCAGCCATAATAATGATGCTGCTGCAGGAGTTGGCAGTTTTGAGAAATAAGCGATAACAGAGGGGGAAGCTTTATATGCAGTTGAGAAGAGCAGAAACAACAGGAAGGAAAAGTGGGGAGAAGAAAGTAAACAAGAAGAAAGGACAAAAAAGTAATACAAATGCAATAATAACCATGAATATATATACCTATATTCTATATATAACTATAGAATATACTAACTATAGAACTATATTATTTGATTGTATAGAATATATAAATATATATTCTGAGAAATTTATTCAAATGGCATTACTGGAAGCTGGAGGGGAGGTCAGGTTGCCTCGGGTAACACAAAAGAATTTGGCTACCGATTAACCTAGAAGATTACCTTCCACCTGAACTAGTTTCATTTATCTGCTTTTTAATCTAAAAGAAGCTTTAAGACGAATACTCACTACCATCAGGTAGTGAATGTTTTAGCTAGAACAAATCAAATCCACAAGCACAATTCTTGCATTGAACTGTTCATAACGTCAGGCTGCAATGATATGAGGTAACCTCTGGATTCTGCAGTTGTTGTGTGGTCTGTCAGGGAACTGACGATCTCAAAGGATGGAGCAACAAGACCCTGGCTTTCCAGGAAAGCAAAGAATGCCAGGATGTTTTTCCTGCTATTTCCACTCCTGTAGCCCCATTAAGAATGTGAATTAAATGTCACAAACATCATCAATTTCACGTTCCAATATTTTCCAAGACCGCATTTTGGTAAGTGATTATTACCATATTAACTAGGCATTGCTTATTATTATTGATTATATAAGAAAATACACACTCCTTAAAAACAACCCCACACAATTTGGTCTTGCTTTGTAACAAACAGGTTGCTTTAGGACAAGGAAACATTCTACTCATAAAATTGCTCTTTGCCCTTTACTCAAGAAAAATATCGAACCACTCCTCTCTCTAGCAGCCTCCCAATGCATTAAAACAGCTGTTTTTATGATGCTTTTTATGATGTTGTCCTAGCACATATACAGGCTCCTGCTTGTAGCATTCCTGCCCCATCACCAACCAGCCTTATTTTGCAGTGAACCACCTGCAGTGGTGCTTTAACTCCAGCCTTGACATGCCCTTAGGCCTGCCTGTCAATACCATCATTACCTGTGTTCTCATGGCCAGACAACAGTGCCACAAGCCACAACACCACACACGTCATCTATTGCAATAACTTAATTCACTAAACCGGTTTTAACGACAAGTCAGTGATCTTTTGGTGCCAGAAGACAAAGCACATCGGATCAGTTGAGTTTGTATGTTCATTAATCACATTCAAC